>JAPDSC010095688.1:459768-482614 GCA_026290005.1 Latrodectus geometricus
TAAATTGATTTTGAAACAAAATTTTTATGGTTTTAAGAAAAGATGCAGTGTTTTATTTATTTCTAGTCCATAGGAAAACATTAATAATAATTTCTTCTTATCCTAGAAATTTCCGTGACTGCCCTCTTTTATATAATTTTTTCCTACTGTCTCAATGGACTAAAAGGTAACCATGGATACCACAAAAACAATGACACTCTTACTAAATGCAAAAGCTTATTTTCCGGATGGTTTCTCACTTTTTTTCCTTTTTCGTGTACAAAATTATTCTTGTCCGGTATATTGTTTTCTCACGGTTATCAATAAATGATCCAAGTGACAGAAGTCATGATGTTACAGAATTATCTCCTGCCATGCAATGTGTCAATCATTTTACATAAGATTATCTATCATTTCATTCCCATATAAAGTAGTAAGTTAAATTTCTGTGATGAAATGGTATCCGAATAAAATTAACTTCACTCTTTTAAAAAGTTTTTTCATTATAAAAAATAATTAAATTACTTGAAAATAATTTTTTTAACCAAATCATAATTTGTTTTCTAATTTTCTCTTACATGAATTTTTTTATATCATGGAAACACTTTTAAGCTTGGGTTAATTGTAGAAAAGGCTTTATTGCTGTTAAGATTATATATATATATATATATATATATATATTAAATATTTATACTTTTTTGTTTATAAAAGAAATCTAACATTTTAGTAGAATGTGCGACGAAATTTAATGTAATAACTATGATTTTCAAACTGTCGAAGATTTTTGATTTTGAACAAAAGAACAACCACTTTAATGCAATTATAGATTAATATTTTTAATTTTAAAAATATCCAACTCTGATCTTCAATGGACACAAAATGTGATAATTATTTTTGCATCTTTAACTTCTGTGGGAAAAAAATTATTTAAAGTGGAAGCATATTACAATTTTGCGTTGTAATTACCATTTTACTTTGGTTTATGAAATTAAATTTACATACAATATATCCTTGTTCTAATATATCCTGATTGCCTAAATTAAGAAATTAAATTGAACAATTAAAATAAACATGTTATAAAATAATTCAAATGTGCTGGATTGTTTGAAACCTTTTTCTACACTAAGATAATATTTTTATAGATTTCATAAAATAATTTTGATGGTTTTGTTATAGTATCAAGACTTTTGTGCGAATATATAGCTTAAATTATTATCAAAGATATTTAAGAATTTTTTATTATTATCATTATGTTGAAGTATGTAAATGTATTATAACTTTACGTCATTAATATTTAGAGGGATATTTTTTGCGAAAATGATTTTGAATGTTAGTTTTTGTTACATAACATGCAGAGATAGGAATAAAATTATTAAAATATCGCCAAAACGGAAATTAATTTGGAAATTTTAATTATAAATTATTCAATTTTTTGATGAACGCGAAGCTAAATTTTACTTATGTCCATTTTATTTTTAGGATATGTTTAATATACATACATATGAAATTGCTTAAATATTGAATTCAATTAATATTTAACAATGTTTCAATAAGCCTAACACTTAAAAATTTATTAGTATTCATTTATTCTTTAAGGAACTAATTAACTGCGAAATAACAAGCAATTTTCTTAAAAATAACTCTATCATGATCTAAATGAATATCTTTCTAGCCTAATCTAATTTCCCAGAATGCAATTGGTGAAAGAGATGTAAGTCCCTTTCATTAATTCATACTCCGGAACATCCGGACTAAGGGATTAATCTTTCACTTAGAGTGTTTCCGTTCCTTTTCTAAGAAAAGTATCTTGGGATATTTCTAATGAAAGAGATTTAGGGAATTGAATTGCAAGGCATTCAATTGGTTTTTTTTTCTCTCATACATACCAAATCCTTTTTTAAATATACTGGTTTTAACGAAAATGAGTTTAAATTTTATCCAAATAATAAAACAGATCTACCAAAGGAAGTTATGTTTATAAAATATATGATCACATAAACCTACAGCAATTGGTGATGCAAACATATAAAAGTGCAATAAATTCATAAAAAGGTTAAAATGCCAACAATGGGGCATACAAAGTTTTGTACTTTTATAATTAATAAATTTATTAATATTTTTCTTCTTTAATATTCATTCATTACAAATTTGAAAATTCAATAGAAGTTTACAAATTGCTCTATTTTAAGAAAACAATTTTTGAATTTGTAATGATATATGCTTACGCTTATTTGGATGTAATTTAGGTTAATTTTGGATACTATATAAGTCCAGACATTTCCTCTGTAAAGAAATCATAAACTTTAAAAAAATATTATAAACATAAAGCTCATATCCTGACACGAATCTAAGATTTAATTATAAGTTTTTCTTTAAAATTTAAGGAAAATTTATTAACATTGAATATAGAAAAAGATAATGAAAATAAAGGAAATATAATTGACTCGAGCAATCTTAAGTTAAATTAACTTAACAAATTATTACATGTAATTATTACATGGTTTTTATAATCGAACTTGCTATAAATGGATGGTAATTTTAGTTTTGTATGAATGCAGTACATGTTATATTCTTAAACACTATATGTACTACAATTTTAAGTAAAAAGATTTTTATGTAAAGTAATATAATACTTTTTTTTATGATTTCTTAACTGAAAAATCAAAGTTAAAATAATTTTTATTGTTTTTGGGCTTTACAATATCTAATTATTATAACAAACAAATATATCTTTTAATTTGGGCTTAAAAAAATTCCCTCAAAAAATACCAAGTAATATTTTATAAATTAACTTACACAATATTAGCAGGAAAATCAGAATGCGATCTAAAATTTATAAAGTGAACCGAAATATATTTGTTAAAGAAGTGCAAAAATGAATAAAATAAGAAAGATATTTTATTTATTTAGAATATAACATTTCATACATTTACTATAAAGTTTAATTTCTGATACCATTAATTAAAGTAATAACGTATATTATTTGATTACATCAGTTTGCTCATTTTCTCCTTGCAACTGATGCAATCTCTTCAGAATCAGTTGGGATTTACGTCTTTTATCTGAGAAAACTGTCGAATAAATTTGAAACTTTCTCTGGTATTATATTTCAAGGTTTCATTATATTTCATGATTGGCTCTGATTAACTGATTAAATTGTGTAGGTGGTATTGATTAAACTACTTTGATATAAAATGGTGCATAATTCAATATATTTGACGAAGGTTCTCCTCAGTATTTTATATATGTTTAATATAATATTAGGTTTACGCTTTAATGCTTTAATCCAACTTTTATAAATATATATATATATATTTATGTGTACTTGAAGACCTCAAGCCTTTGTCACTAAGAGAGATGTTCTCCATGGTCAGGGAGCGTTGCTTGCAAATCCTGGGTCGAACAACCTGTTCACCTATGACACTATCAGAAACATTCTGGAGGGAGTACATCAGACAGCATTCTCAAGATTTCCTGTTGGCCACCTGAGATGCATTGCTTTCGAGGGTGGAGAAAATGCATTTCCTCCACGCCTAAAATGCAACGCTGGACCCTTCTCTACTCAGCATATGCTGCAATGTGTGGACTTCTCTTGTGAAGGGTCTGTGGAAGACCCTCAGGTGTTTTTGGACTTTTTGAACATTTTTGACCTCATGGATCTGGTCAAGCTATTTCTTTCAGGCTCAAAAGCTTGAGAGGAATAGCATAATTACAGAGGGATATGTTTCCTCTTTATAGGCACATCGCAATATCACTCCTTGTTCTATTGCATTTTCATCTCTACCCTTCTTTCTCTTGAATAGGAAACAAGGGTGAAGAAACAACCGGATGTAAATTCAAGGTACTTTTGATTATCACACATCCCCAAAAGAAGCACATTCGTCCCTAAGGAACAACGCTGCAACAACTGAAAGAACACTAAGGAAAAATCAACCATCAAATCTAAAGTTATATTAGTGTTACAATAGATGGATCAGTGTCATCAATACGATGGTAGTTTTGAAGGACATATACAGTTTACCCATAACTCGTCAAATAAAATTTTAGATCTTACTATTAATTGAATAGGAATTCTGCATTACATGCAAAATGTTTGTCTGCACATTACACAACTTTTACAATCTAAATTTATGTCACCTTTAATTTTAAGCTGTAATTTCAATGATTTACTTATACAACTTCTCAAAAGCAGAATTTAAATTTCACATGATTTTCAAACTTACTTTTTTGGTTGTTGCATTTGGGTCGTCATTATATCTGAAATTATTATATCTAATTAAATATCGATATCTGTGTGTGATTTATTATATAACTGAAATAATTAACCCTTCTTTGCATAATGGTGGAAGTTTCCATCATAACCTATAATGCCCAAAAATTATATAAAAGAACAAGTTCACTTTAAGTTGATCGTGTTTGGATACCTTTTTAATGTCCATTGCGTAAAAAGAAACATAGCTGTCAAAAATAAACAAGTGTCATTATCAGTGAAACGAGCTTAAAGTTGTCTCATTCCGCTGTTTGTTGTAGTTGCAATAGACGTATGATTTCGTTTATAATTTTGTTTTATTATACTAGAGTTTCTATTGCTAAAAAATTGAAAATGAGTGGAAGAAAGGTTTGTAACACGTGTTTCTGTTATTTTCTTCTTTTATTTCTATTTAGTACTAAGCTAATGATCTAACTTTGGATGATGATGGAAATTTTTAGCATATTGTTTTTTGCTAAATTTTTACTATAAACATATACTAAGATTTTTTTTAACCATTTTTCCTTTAATTTTGAACATGAATTATATCAACTTGATTTATTTCACCAATAAAGAAAAAATCATGCAAAGAAGGGCTAAAATTAAATATTTTTTAAATTTGTCAAATCTTAAATTTGTGACAGCCTTGATGATAAAATTATGATTCCATAGAGAAATTCAGAATAAATTTGTATAAACATAAATCAATGAAAAAGTAATTTAAAACAAGATTATATTTTCATATTTTAGAAATGAAGCTGATCATGTAAAATTTACATCATGTGTTTCTGGTGATTAGATGTGCAAACAATTACTAGTAATGAAGTACAAACGTTCATCACTGGTGACTGCAGTGACACCTTCAAGCAGTATATGAAGGGAAAAGGAACTGGTGGAATTGAAACATTTCAATTGCTTTTTCTTCTTCATATTGCACGTAACTTATTTAACTATGCCTCATAGAGGTTCTTAAAACAAGTTTTGAGTTCGATTGAGGAAAAATAGTAGTCTAGAAGGATTGCGGAATACCCTTCAAAGAACTCAGTGGTTATAATTGAGGAGAACCATCACTTGTGAAGCGAATTTGTAATCGATGGATACAAGATAGACTAACAGTATCAATCTCACCTTCTCGTTACACCATTGCTCGTGATAACAGGTATATTATGTGTCTGATAGTGACTGACTGAGAATGTTGTGTAACGACACACTCAGTTGCACAGCATATCCAGTCAGTCACGCATCTCCTTTTGTCCGCTTATGCCATTCGATGTCGTATGTAGCTGAGTCGCATGTCCATCAAGCGTCTATTGTTTCATTTATTCTAAGTTCAAAACCACAAGTGTTTGGGCTGCCACTGTACAATAAATGTCGGTTGTGGACAACAAAATGGAGTGACATTGGTTTTACTGGTGAATTATGCTTATGTTTGCCTTACCATGATGAACGGATTAAAATATGGAGCTTAAAGGTGAGAGACTGGTGATCTGTTGTGTTATGCTTTGTTACACAAGTTTTGCACTCATTGTTGTTCTAGCAGTTCAATGTACCAGAAATACATTATGAGTGCAAGACGAGTGGTATCATGGCTTGGGTGGTATAAGATTTCCTTCTCACATGCTTGTAGAATGCATTTCTGATATATTGAACTGCCAACACTACAACCGTCTTTAGTGATTGAGATCCTCCCATACATTCAGCACTTGTTGCCAATCATATTCCAACAAGACACTGCATGAGTACGTATGGTACTTAACGTTCAAAATAATCTTCTTTACCGATCAGACTATAGGTTGTTTCTTTCTGATTGTAATCATGATCTATCGTTAATCTATCACGATCCATCAACAATGAAAATCTTGTCCATTCTTGATGAACAAATGACTTGATCTGTCAAAAATGAGAAACATGTCGTCCAATCTTGATGAACAAATGACTTGAGACACAACACTCATTACTAAATCAGATTGATTTGATAATATATAGAAGCCACGCGGACTGCTTGGCCGCAAAAATACATCTAAAGTATTTTTGATTTTATGCCAAGGAGTTCAACACAAATTATAGTCAATAATAGTGACTATACTGACTTCTGATCTTACATCATCTAACTTTCAAAAGCGATTGCAATTGCAATCATTTGATCTTTATATAATATTTTATTTGAAAACTCAACGTTGCTATGATATCTCTTGTATCCTCTGTGTTACACTTTGGATGTATAGCAGTATACCTTCTTTGATATATAGATGAAATATATAAGATTTAGAAAATGCAAATTATTTAAGTATCTCAAATGTATATTTATAGACATCCATTCTTTAGATAGTAAATATTTTTATGAGTTCAGAAAGTAAGGAAAGTAAATTTCAGAGCTTCTCTAAACGTTATACGATTTTGAAACTATACCTCGAACATCTGTAATCTGCTTAATTTCTTAGCTTTATTTTTGTTAATCTTTTAATCCTATTTACTTTCTTTTCTTTTCACTAATGCTCTTCTATTATTGCAATCTTTTTTCTTATTAAATTAGATTCCTTTGTTATATGCATTTATAATATATTGTTTTTATAATTTTTTTGAATTCTAAAGAGATTTTAATTCATCTGGAAGACTTTAATAAACTGTAATCTTATCTTATCTTATGTATGTATTTGAAAATTTATGTATTTGATAAATGTATTAAGGTACATTAATATATACAATTTCATGGAATTTTCTTATCATACCGTGAAAAAGGACTTTGAAAACTATCGCTAAGTTTACAAACAAAAAATATTAATTTACTTCTCTATAATGGTAACTGGTTGATTAAATTATTGTTTTACTGCTATAATTTAAAATTATTAGTTTATTATTGGATTTACAAGATTTTGTAGTCAAATACTTCTTAAATTGCATTTCTTAGTTTTTTCATGTTTGTTAACGGGTAATATGTATATTTAATAATTTTAATTAAATCCACAGTATATTGATCTTGGATACTTATCTGTTGTTTTGCATTTTAAAATAAGATTTAATTTATTTTTTATATTTGAATACAAGTATTTGAAATACAAGTTATATACTTTACAGTATTATACTATTTAAAAAAATATATATGAGCTTTTATTTATAATGTTTACTTTATATTTAATCATGTGCCACAAATATATCAGGAAAATTTTGAATACTTTTTAAGACTATTTACTTAAGAATATTTCTTACGAATATTACTTAGGAATATTGCTTAAGACTTCTTACGAATATTACTTAAGAATTCTACTCAAGAATGAAACTTTTTAATATTTCTTAAGAAGTATGATGGATAATTTATATTAAGTACAAATGCAGCATGAATATTCTTATTTTTTAAAGTTAATTTTGTGTAAATATATTTCTTTTACAGCATTTTAATTTAACAATGTTTTAATGATCTATATACTTTACAATATACAAGATAAAAAAAGTATTTATGAACTTTTTTATTTATAATGGTTTCTTTATTTTAATTGTTTGCCACAAATATATCAGGGAAATTTTAAGTGTTTCTTAAGAATATATACTTAAGAATGTTTCTTACTAATATTGCATAACGAATATTACTTAAGATTTCTAAGGAATACCACTTTTCTTCTTAAGAATATTACTTTTTAAAGTTACTTATATGATGTATTATGTATGTTAAATATAAACGCAGCATGAATATTCTATTTTTAAGATAATTTTGTATAGGTATATAATTTTTACAATGTTTTAATTTTATTTCATATAAAAAGTAACATAGAACCGCAAAAAAAAAACCCTCGAAATCTCACTGACTCAAAATTAAGAATAAATGACAAGTGTATCGAGAAATATATAACAATAAAATATAAAAACTTTTCGTGATCAATAAATCAATTAATCAATAAAATAATAAAACGTAAGAACTCTTTGTAATCAATCAATCAATACAATCAATGCATGTTCCAAAATTTAAAATCAGCATGTAATTATCCATGTATAATCATGAAGTTTATGTAACTATTATTTTTATACAGCTTTCTTAATCAGAATTAATTTTCAAATTGATAAACAATAGCTATTTCTTTCGCTATAGATAAAACTCCTTCATAAAGAATAATTTCAAGAAAGGAAATAAATGTGACATCTAGACACACGGCGAGAATATATGAGTCATCGTGGGTGTCTGTGGCATTCATCAAAATGTCACTTCTGATAATTTTATTCTTTTTATAAAAATGATTTCGGTATCAAATGTCAAGTTCAAATCTATAAGATATATTTTATTACTAGTTTACAATGGCTTATTATTTTCAAATTCAATAACTTGTGAAAAAAAATTGCTTGCGAAAAATATTTTATAGATTGCCGTTGAAATGGATAGTGAAATGAAATATTGTTTCAATGAAATATTTATTGATTCCATAAGCAAAGATAAATTTCTATAACCTTAAATAATTCCAGTTATACTTTTTCAATAACTTTTAAGCACTTCATTTTTATCTAAAAAAACAAATGTTTCATTGTATATAATTAATAGAGAAATCGAAGCTTATAGACATTCTACAAATAATAAAGAAATAATAAGGAATTGTATCATACAAATATAAAAACAACATGACTAAACGCTTAAGAACTAAATTGGAAAGAAAGAAGAAAGATTTTTGAATTGGTGTAAATTGTAAAATTCATTAAGCCAGGAAAAATGATTTAAGTGAATCATAGCAAAGAAGAGGATTTAAGCAAATGATTATATATAATTATTTAATTCACATTTAAAAAATGGACATCTTTATATATTTTTTTAAAAAATATCCATTTGTATTTATTGACAACTATTTTTCTAAACATAAATATATCTGTAACTGCACTTTATTTCTTTAAATTAACTGTATTCTAAATTTTAAAATTTATTTTATGATTATGATAAATATTTGTACAATTATACTTATACATATATATACATAATAATTAGGATAAATATTTGTACTTAAATGTTTTCGTATATTTAAAAAACAAAAAATATTTGGTTCACTTTCAAACATATTTTTGATTTTTTGCCATTTCTTTCAGATGTGTACATTTTATTTGTATAAATAAAATGTACATAAGTAAAATGTAAATAAAATATGTATAAGTAAAATGTAAATAAAATATGTATAAGTAAAATGTAAATAAAATGTAACAAACTGGATAAGAATTAAAAATCGCATTAACAAAAATGGACAAAAAAGTTAACGTATTTAGATTAAGATAAAATGTACACATCTGTATAAATTAAATGGATCAGATGTGTACATTTTATTTATACAAATAAATAAAATGTACACATCTGATCTTAATCTACTTTTAATTATTTAGAATAAGTTTTCAAGATTTTTTTTAGAATAATTTACAAAGATTTTTATTTAGAATAATTTACATTAATATTCTAAATAATTTTTCATTTTGATCCCTTTTACAAAAAATGTTACTTTTTCGTAAAATATTATCATATAATATTTTAAACCATTTTATCTAGATGCAATGACATTAAAATTATATATATATATATATATATATATATATATATAATTAGAAAATGAAAAAATTAATTTTTATTTACTTTTCGGCAGTTTTTAAAGATATCAGACTCAATAGCAGCTTTTGATATGGAGAGAGAAAAAATGAAAAATTTAATTTTTTCTTACATTTTGTGAAAATCGCATTTTTGATGTATGCTCTGAATTGGCATAATTTTCACAGACAACTAATACAAGCAATTTATTACTGCAAAAAAGTATATAAAAAAATTAAAATATGCAAGCAAATTATTGCTATGAAAATTTTATTTATCAAAGTAAATTGCTCATAAATAATAAAGGAACAAGTATCTTGTTTAGAAGGTTTAAAGGAATTAAGTCTTTTCACACACTTCGTTTTTGTTTCACAATGTTTTTAAATATTTTTATCACAATATTAATTTAATCACATTATATCAATTCACAATAGTTTCCAAATAGATTTTATTATAAAACTAAATTATAATTGCAGCATTGTAATTATATCTACTAATTATACTAGTACTAGTTATAATAAGAAATAATCTATTTCAAAAGGAAAAAAATTATGAACTCTATCATTGTTAAAATAAATAAATATAGTTTTTGTTTTATTTTTAAATAATAATCAATATATAGAAATTTAATTGATTGAAAATTTTACTAAACAATTATTTCCAAAGCATAAAATTAAAGAGCAGCTATGACCATGTCAATACGAAAAACCTAAAATGGACAAATAGACATTTTAATACTATTTTTTTATTTATAATTTAACTACAGTATTATTGTGATACATAATTTGAAACTATTCATCAAAATTGTCAAACATGCATTTAATGCAATGTTATTAATATAAATGGGCGCAGCTTGTCCTTTTTGGACTTTGCGCCACAAAACCCAACCAACCATTAGTATAAATGATGATGAAAACTAAAGATTATTTAAAAATAGCAAAAATATTTATCTTTTAAAATTTTTGTTTAAAAAAATGATTCTTAAACGAGATCTAATGATTAAATAGTCCTCAAATGTTTATAATATAATTATATCATATGCACTGTGAAATTAATATGGATTACAATTATTTCGAAAATTATTAAAAATTTTGCTTTATATTTGTTATCTTTTTGAATATAAATAAATTATTTTGTTTCGTTATTATTTATTAATTGTAACAGTATATATGGTAGCTCTTTATTATGCAGAAATTAAACAATAAAAACAATTATAGGTATGTAACTATTAACTAAACAGATACATTAGAATGTGTAAAAATAAATTTTTACTTAGAAGGATTTTTTTTTGTATCAAATAATTCCACATTATTTTTAACGTCCACTGTGAAAATGTGTTCTAATACTCTGATATTATTAAGGAAAACTTAAACTTTCTTCTAAAATTAATATTATGAAAATTCATTTTAAAGTTTTTGTCGTTTCTTCAAAGTATTTATTTCAATGAAAATAAATATCCACGAAAATAAAATAAATAAGAGATATAGATAGAAAACAAATAGAGTTGTAAAAATAGAAGATAAATAATTTGGAATTTGAAAGAAATTGTTTTAGACGTTAGGGAAGACAAATTAGATTATTTAAATAGAAGGCAAAATTTATTTCAAACTTTTTAAACCAGCACAAGCACTAAAAAACTCTTTAACTTCTGTCCCCAAAAGACATTTATTTCATAAATATAAGGAAAACCACATTTAGCATAAAAATATTTCGTATCTTTATCAGAAAAAAACGTCCTATTACCTTAATAGCTAAGAGAATTTTGCGTGTAATAACATTTGAACAGGGCATAAATTTTCTTAAGTATTGTCCTATGCACTTACGTTTATATCAAATTTACAAACTATTTTTTCTATTTTTAAGTCTTCAATATTATTTTAAGGTTATTAATGGAGAAAATATATCCACAAAATGATTTCGTTTTAGTTTTAGCCATTATAAGCAAGTAGAATAGAAAAAGTGAAATATAAGCTGAAAGGAAAATTTATGGAGTTATAAAATTAAATAGGTTCTGCATTATTTTGAATTCTGATTCTCTTTAATGAAATCTTGCTTAATCCTATAATAAACTGTTGTCATATTATTATCATTTTTGATAGAAATAATGGAATCCAAAAATATGATTCTCAAATTTAGATCTTTAGAATATATTTTATCAGTTAAAAAAATAGATTTATAAAAGAGTTTTACAAGTTTTTATTAATAAAATTCACATTTTTGATATCAATTAAAGAACATTTTAAAGAACACGCAATGAACATTAAATTATAAAAAAATGAAATAACTATCATATAATATATGAAATGAAACTAAAAACATTTTTCATTAATTTTTCGAATATTTTTTATAAGAAAGTTGGATGAATTTGAAATTGTCTTGATTTCTGTTTATGAAATACGAGCAAATTCGAGCAAGATGAATTTAGTATAATAGGCAAAAAAGTTCATACAGAGTTTACACTATTTAATTATATACACTACTGGCCATTAAAATTGCTACACCCGGAAGAAATGCAGATAACAAAATGATATTTATTGGACAAATATATTATACTAGAAATAACAAGTGATTAAATTTTCAAAATATTTGGCTGGATAGATCCTGAGAAATCAGTACCCAGAACAACCCCCTCTGGCAGTAATAACAGCAGTTATACACCTGGGCATTGAGTCAAACAGAGATTGGATTGCATGTACAGGTACAGATGCCCATGCAGCTTCCCCACGATGACACAGTTCATCAACCGTAGTGACTGGAGTTTGGCGACGAGCCAGTCGCTCGGCAACCATTGACCAGACGTTTTCTATTGGTGAAAGATCTGGAGAGCGTGCTTGCCAGGGCAACAGCCGAACATGTTCCGTATCAAGGAAGGTCCTTACAATACCGGCAACATGCGGTCGGGCATTATCCTGCTGAAACGTAGGGTTTCGTAGGGCTCGAATAAAGGGTAGAGTCACGGGTCGTAACACACCAGAAATGTAACGTGCACTGTTCAAAGCATCGTCAATGCAAACAAGGGGTGACCAAGACGTGTATCCAATGGCACCATATACCATCACACCAGGTGATGAGTCAGTATCACGATGACGAATGCACGCTGCCAGTGTGCGTTCAACATGTTGCCACCAAACACGGATGCGACCATCATGATGCTGAACACAGAGCCTGAATTCATCTGAAAAGATGATGTCTCGCCATTCGTGCGCCCACGTTCGTCGTTGATCATACCATTGAAGGCACTCTTGTCTATGACGCAGCGTCAAGGGAAGCCGCAGCCATGGTCTCTGAGATGAGAGTCCATGCTGCTGCAAACGTCGTCGAACTGTTCGTGCAGACACTTGTTGTCTCATAAACGAACCCGTTTCTTGACTCACGGCTCGTGACGTGGTTGCACGATCTATTACGGCCATGCGGATAATATGCCTGTCTTCTCGACTGCTAATGATATGTGGCCGTTGAGATCCCGCATGGCGTTCCGTATTACCGTCCTGAACCCATCGATTCCATATTCTGCTAACAGTCATTGGATCTCGACCGACGCGAGCAGCAATACTGCAATCCCGGTACGCTACAATTCGACCTTTATCAAAGTCAGAAACGTGTTGGTACGTATTTCTCCTTCTTACACGAGGCATCACAACAACTTTTCACCAGGCAACAACGTCCAAATGCAATTTGTGTATGAGGAACCGGCTGAACAATTTCCTCATTTAAACACAATGTAGGTGTCGCTACTGGCGCCTGTTTTGAGTAAATGCGCTGGAAAGCTAATCATTTGCATATCAGAGCACCTTCTTCCTTTCGTATAAATTTCACGTCTGTAGCATGTCGCCTTCTTGGTGTAGCAATTTTAATGGCCAGTAGTGTATATTATTTGAAATAAAATTTAAGAGCAATAAAGATAAAAAATACTTGGATAACTAATACTTATACTTAAAACTACTAATAACTAATACTTAAATACTTGAAAAATACTTGAATTAATTAGGAAAAGTTAAAGTTTAAAAATTAATATAAATGAACTAAACTTAATAATTTAATGCATTGTAACAAAAAGTAAATATAATTCTTTACTTAATAATTGCGATTATTAATTTGAATAATTAAATCTTATCGTCTTGATTTCTTTTTATGTAAATCAAACAAATTCTTGCAATATCAATTTAATATAGTAGGAATAAAAACTTTAACATTGATTTTATACTTTTATTACTATACATATTATTTGAAATAAAATTTAAGAGCAACAAAGCTAAGAATTTGACGTGTAATGAAAAATATTTGAACTAATTAGGAAAATTAAAAGTTTAAAAAATAATATAAATGAACTAAACTAAATAAATTAATATATTGGAACAAGAAGTAAATTAAATATAATTCTTAACTTAAATAGTTTTGATTATTAATTTAAACAATTAAATCTAATTTTATGCATCCATTTTATTCCATGTTAAAATACAGTTTGTTATTTAATATTGTATATGATAATCGTATTTATATATTTGCAAGTTCTAACGTTTGTTTTTGTATTTTAGGCTTGCTGTAGCCTAACTAAGTAAATATCATATACAGCATCGGAAGTTGGGCTCTGTACCTCATCTAACTAGACAATGTCGTGCAGAGAGGCGGAAATTTAACTAGGATAAGTATTCCTTTTCCCTCAATGTGCCTGGTGAAAAAGAGGCCCAGGTGTAATGTATCCACCAACATCCGTAAATAATTCTGGTTTTCAAAAAACGTGATGACCAACACTCATAAATAATTATTCTTGCGATAGATGTATGAATTTCAAGCTCATAACATAAAATGTTTGAATTTATAAAATACAATAATATATTCCATAAATATTTTATAAAATTGTCTTTTTATATGCAAAACTGGTTAGAATTCTGTTGTGTTTATTAATTTAAAAAAGTTTATATATTGAATTCAACATTTGATTACTACAAATTAACAGGTGTATCACATTAAATTAAATCTTATAACTTAATTTGTATGTAGAGTTATTAAGCGTTTTGTTCAGACTTATTAATCATTTATTTAGTTTCCAGGAACACTTATCCTACAGGAGATTGAACTTCGGTTCTGGAGCTCCTTAGACCCACATACCGTCTCGACCATCTCTATTAAGCGTTTTGAAGGAATTACTTTGAATATGTCTTCGTGTAATAGTTGAATCAGTTAATTTAATTAGTATTAAGGGTTTGCACTTAAAAACGATATTTATTTTAGAATATCTTAAATTCATTTTTAAAGTTTTTATGGGTATATAAAACATTCAAAATGTAACTTGCACCTAATTAAATTTCTGTATTTAAAGAATGCAAACAATGTTGTTTTAAATAGAAGTGCAGGCATATATAATTATATTATGCAAAATATAGAGAGCTGTTAAAAATTACAAAATTATAACTTTAAATCTCTGAACATGTTTCCAATTATTATTTTCTTCTTGCCATAAATTATTCTCTTTTTTCAAATTCCATTGTACATGTTAAATGTACATGAATGAAACGTTATTAACTAGAATAATGCTATTTCTTTTATTTAGCTTTTGCTTTCTGCATAAAAAACATAAAATACTACAGCATGAACTATATATTTCCCAAACGCCATAAAATATCACATTATTGACATAGATATAAATTTACCAATAAATTATAATAATAATACAGAATTTTATGAGAGGTATATTCTTTTTTTTGTAAGATTTTAAATACACTAACAAAATCATCGAGTTTTAAGCAATTAAAGAAACAAATTTATTTGAAAAATAGTTTAGGAAATTTAAAAAGAAACATGAAAATTAGAGTTAAATTCACCGAATAAAAGCTACAACATATCTGTTTTTTAAATGATTCTTATTAGATTAAACCATTTTTTGATAATTGTTTTCGATATTGAAAAATAATAGATGTTTTTTACACCAGCGCAAAATTGATTCCAAAAACATGAAGATTTGACATCTATCGGCAGATCTTCTGATTCATTTGCTTGAGAAAATTAAAATATTAATTTTCTCAAGCAAATGTATCAGAAGATCATAAATGTTAAATTAATTAAGTGAGTTTCAAGTATGATTGTTTCTATTTTCCAAATACGATTTAAATGAAGTATTTAAAATAGGGAAAATAATAAATCATGACATTAGCTAAAATAATTACTGTAATTATTTGTTAATCATCAAATAAAATGAACAATACAAAAGAGTTCCAATCCTTTCAGCTGATTACAGATTAATCACAGAATCACAAAATTAATTTTAATTAAAATTTTTTGTTAATAAAATACAATTTTGATTGGTATTCACGAGAAATATTCTTACACTCGCACTTTACACTTTTACTAATAAGAAAGCAAAGGAATATTTATTTTCAGTAAAATTTCTCTTATTAATTACGAAAATTATAATGTAAACGTCGGTTGATTATCTAGGAAATTTTAAAAGAATATATTGTAATAGAGAATTTTCATCAAAATAGCATCTTTATGCATAATAATAAAAAAAAAATTTAAAAATGGCAAAAAATATTAAATACTTTTCTATAACTCTTTTCCCAGTAATTTCTAATTAAATTATAAATTCAGCATTTTTTCAAATTACACATTCGATTTCAGTTTGAAACTAAAACTGAATTTTAAAAGTTTTAGAGATAGTTAAAAATAATGTCTACAAGTCAATTTATTTTTTTTTAAACTAAATTCCCATTAACTCGATTGATAGATAGTACTATTATATATAGGATTTTACTTTTAAAAATGTAACTTCTCCAAAAACTAAATTTTGAATAAATATGTAAATTTTCTGGGAAATTAAATAACGTTTCTTGAAATAAGAAATACAAAAGTTCAGTCTGTGACAAATTGTATCACATTTCTTTCGGTTTTTACGTAATATTACCGCGTAAAAAATGGGTAACTATAATGTTTCCTTCTTGGTGAAATATAAGTTTAAATTTTACTCACATTAGAGTGATATTTCAAGAAAATGTTGGATTTTTTACCATTTCATTTTAAGTAATTCAATATATTTGATATTTTTCTATACAATTTCTTCTAAAAGAAATATCTAAACTTGTTTTCTTAAATTTTGATTTACATTTTGGCTTATATTTGATTTACATATTTCTAATACTCATTTAAATTTGTGGCTTCGTGCTCTGTCATTAAATACTTATAAAAATTCCTTCACCATTTGCAGTTACTTTGACACCTAGTTAATAACATTTAATTTCTGACAAAAAATTTCTTTCTTTCTGTTTATTAAAGTAGACTTTAATAAATAAAATTATATATTCAGTTGATTAAAATATGATTCTTGTAATTTAAAGTAAATTCATACTATGTACGCTATTTATAAATATGCTATTTATTTTCAATTTTAAAAAGTAATACAATAATTCATAAGACTTATGCAATTAAGTAATAGTTGATTTGCTCTTAATAATATACAATAGAGTTTTAAATTTTTGTAACACAAATAGGTACTATTTTTATTGTGAACATTATACATTTCCTAAAATCTTATATATTTGATCCCTGTATTCTACTTAATGTAATCTAAAGTAAATCCTGTTTATCTTTTGCAATTTGAGTTTGTGTTCCATGTCCCTATTCAAGTAGCATTTGCGTTCACACGAATTAACTCTCGGCCGACTACTTAAAAGTGATATACTATGATATTCTAGAAATACTTGGGATAATTAAGAGCTTAGATTGAATTTCAGATTCATTAATCAATTGACTGAGATGCTTTGGATTCTAGAATTTCACGAATGTTTAATCGCCTAATTAATGGAATCAAAACACTTCTCTCGAATTCTTAATCATTAAGACTTGGTTGAAACTTTATTCAGAGAGTTTTCTCGGTTTTCATAATTATTTTGAGAACACGTATACATTTTCCTATTTGCCTGAAGTTTCGTGTATGGTTTAAATAATCAACGTTCCAGTCTATGAGTGAAAACCTCTCTTTACCCAATAACAAATAATCATAATATTGAGGTTGCGAACACAAAATGTTTAGTAATAAATGCCACTATATTTTATCCAGTTATTTTCTTTATACCTAATACTAAAACTATAGAAAACATATTTCAAGAACGCGTCGGATAATAGTTTAAATCTTTCTGAATATAAGTCTCAGGTCTATATCATGGATATCGATGTTATTTCTTACTATATCAAACTATGCTTGACAAAAAGCACTTAATAATTTGAAAAACTAACATAAGTATATGTTTATTAAATACCTGAATATTCTCCTTACATACAAATTACATTATTTGTTAATAACGAAAAATGCTTACTGTTCAATTGATTTTCTGCTACAGCATAATAGTCTATAGTTTTATTGTATTTCTTCTTCAAAATATTACCTCTTATAATTTTTAAAATCTACATGGTTTCTCACTATAGGTTTTACTTACAAACTAAAAAATCGCATTCCCTACTATTACAGCACGGTCCTAAAATTCATAGTTTCATTTTACACATCTTCATTTTCTTATATAAATATATAGTGATGGCCATCACCTAAAAAACAATATCAAAGCAATTTTCATTTCACTGTAAACATGTAATAAAAAGATCAAATGATAGAAATTATAGTTTTTTTAAGAATAAATGATAAAAAAATGAAGAGTAAAGTCACCAACGTTAGCTAAAAAAGCTGCCATATATCTCGGGATAGAATCAAACAGGCTATGGAATCTTTGGGATATAGCAGTATATGCGCCATTCCCATGTTACCAAAGTTGATCTGGTATAGCAGCAGGTGGTGTATCCGATAACCAATTGTTATACAAGGATGAACGACACGTGCCCAATTTTCGATACCTCAGTATAACAAGCAGGCCGAAGAAGCAAGTTCAAGAACCAGATACATAACATACTTTTTAGCAGTGCTTTTATTCTTTGAATCCAAATTCGAAAATCACCATCGTGGTGTTGGAAACATCAAGTTAGGGAAGACTGGAGGAAATTAAATTCCCCAGTTTTGACAATGTCATCCCATTCTTTGTTCTTGATGCTGTTATTGTAGGTTTGTTCATGTGATTTAGACTTATATGTATTATTAATAAGAAAGTTTTCAAGGGGAAACAAAATCTTTCCCACTTGCACAAAGTGAAACACTGAAGAAGCCAGTGCCGAACCTTTATTGAAGTGTATTGGCTTTACGCCGGGTGAACTTATGTGCAACCTTCGTGTTGTCCTTGAGGAATTGAGGGCGGAGGCAGTCATGGACCATATCAGATCCAGATCAGGGGATTAGAAAGAATATAAGAATGTTTACATATGAATATGATATTTTTTCTCAACAATATTCAATATTAGGAAATTTTATTCCCTTGGTTTTCAAAATAATTTTTCAAAAAATAATTTACATTAATCATAAAATCATAATGCCTACCATGAAACGTCCTATAAATATTTCTATTTTTCTTATAACAGAGCGATTCTTAGAAAAACAGAGTAGAATTTTTTAAATAAAAACCTGAAAACTCTATAGCATTCAGATTTTGCATTCAGTATTTATAATAAAAAATCACCATCAAATTTAAATGTTAATTCATTTTTCGTGGTAAATGCAAAATCTGGTAGTCTGAAAAAGATAGAAATGTAGTTTTTATGAATTTTAACTAACATAAAATTAGCTTATATGGTCAAAATCTCTTCTAAAGAATTTATTTTAAATATACTTTATAATTTGCATTCAAAAACAGTTTCAAATTATTCAATTAGAGCCATTCAATTGTTTGTAAACACAAATAAAAATTTAAATGGGACAATTAAGATAATATAATAGGATTTTTCATTAAGTATAGTTGCGTTTTCATTATATATGCAAATAAACCTTAATTTCTTCCTGACAAATCTTGAACCAATAAGGAATGTTCTGAAGCTTAAACAAGAAATATAATAAAAAGTTTAACCATCATAGTAAATATTAGCATAAAGTATGAATAAAAAATATATAAATATATGAAACAATCAAAATTGTATGGTTTAGAAAATTTAATATTTCACATAAAAATAACATTTATGATTCAATTTTAAATTATTATTACACAATTTAAGTTTGAGCATTTCAATTGACAGCAAAATCTATTCCTTTAGTTATTGTTATATTTTATATAATATATTATGTTTACGTGTTAACATCCAAAAAAAAAAAAATTAAAGGTGTAATTCATTTATGAAGATATTTAACTTTGACCCTTGCATTATTTCAAAAAAGTTTTTTTAATGTTATTTTATAAGATGTTTAAAGGCTGTTCCTTTGCTGGTATATAATTCAATGCTTTCAAAATAATGAAAGAAGACAATGAAATCTTTATTTTTATATTCAAATCCATAAAATAAAAAATGTTTGAATTTGAAAATATATTTAACATAAAATATTTGATAAATATATATTTATAATTTGGAGTAAATATGTTTAATTTCTTTAATCATTTTGTATTTGTGGGATTTATTGTTAATTCGACAACATATCCCAATAAATATGATTATGTTAAGTTACAATTTTCTCAAGTATTTATAGCAGAAAGGGATAATTCTCTAAAATAAACTCATTTTTATTGCTTGATGAAGTATTGGATTATATTTTACACTAAAAATAGTTTTGGAGAGTAAAAACGTTTTAATTATGTAAAACAAATTACGTCAAAGGTAGAAAATATATTTCAATAACATCGTCGTTAATTTGTTTTTATTTTACAAAGGGAATGTAAATTAAATTAAACCATTTTCCACTAGACTTACTAAACACTTAATGAAATGTATGATATATGATTTAAACTTTTATACAGAATTTACTTCTTCATTTAAAATTGAACTTGATATCCATTACTAAATGTTTCTTAACAAATCTCTAAGATATTTTAATCCGAATTGTTACGAGCAAGTTAAAACTTTCTACAACACATTCTTTTCTTTTTTCAGCTCAAGAAGCTCTACAATGTTTCTGCAAATAGTGATTTTTATTCGTTTGTTGTGGACATGGGAGATCTCTGGTGGGATACATTTCTTTTTTCTTCTATTTATATTGTTTGTTTGTGTTCGATTTCTCTAGTATTAAATTTCCCGTTCTTTGTTTTTTACATAAAAATTTTTCACTATTATAAATATTTGATCTACTAGTTTAAATCTTTTAATTTTATTTTTTGTAGGAATAGGATATATATGTTCATCAAATTAAGTGCTTAAGAAATCATGTATGACTTAGAATTTGTTTCTAAATTTCATTTTTATCTATGCTGATTTTTACTACACAAACTTTTAGAATGATGATTTTTTAAATTATTTAAAAAAATTTAATATAGGAAAAAAAATTTTTAATGCAAGATTTTTAAAAAGCCGTTATTTTGAAATGTATTAATATGAGGAAAAATAAGTTATCCTTTCATCTGGAGACAGACAATTCCTATTAGTTAATAATTAAGTATAATAATTTGTAAAACCTTATTAAATCGGCTTATAATTTCTTATTATGCTTTTGAATGTAAATTATACTAGTTTTGAAAAATTTAGATAATATATTAAAATATTTTTAAATAATTTAATTAAATTACAGTTTGATTGAAAGAGGATACTTTAATTATTATGAAATGCAAATTAACTATTTATTGCATATAAATATTTTTTATTATTATAAATTTGCATACCTTATTTTTTAACTAGAAATATTTTATCAAAACTATTTTGAGAATCGAAAAATAGTTTTAACATTATCAGCAAGGAGTGAAAAATTTATCATTTTAGGATTTTAAATTAATTGTTTCATATAATATAAGGAATAAACCATAATATAATTATACATTAATTTTATAAGATGGAGGAAAATGGGAAAAAATCTACGGATTTAATTAAAGGAGTATAATTATTTTATGTTAATCTACTTATCATGTAGATTCAGTTATTATGAATGAATGAAAACTGTTAAGGAATTATTTTTAGTATAGTTTTCTAATTAATGAATGGGAATTTGAATTCAATTTGCAATTATATTCGTAAATGCTAAAAATGGTTTTATAATTTCAAAACAGATTTCATTTCCTCATGTTAAATTCTCATTACTCATTTCATTATTTAATTTTGAACGAATCATAAGACGAAATTTGCTCTTTGCAATTATTGATAACATTAGATTTTGCATGTCTGTAAAACAACATCTTAGCAATTCTAAGTTACATTTTCTTTTTCTATTTATCTCAGAAATATAATTATTCAAACAAGGAAAGGAAAAGCATTTATCTTATTAAATAGTTTGAAGAAATTGAAAAGGTAAAATATTAAAAAATCAAGGAAATACAATAAACGATTAATAAAAAAAAATGTGAATTTTATCCGATTATATTTTTTAGTGAAAATAAAAAAAAAATCTTTTTAACTAAGATAATAAAAGACTAAAATGCAGGAAAGATATTTTAAGAAGTTTATACCGTATAAAGATTATATTGATATAATAAAATTCATTTTGTATCCATTTGTCTCATGGAAATAAATTAAAACACGTGTACGACTTGTGCTGAAGGGTCATCAAGTTAATTCTGCCTTTAATAAACTTATTCAAAATATATTTTCTTGATCTATTCGAATGTAACTTACGGTGTTTCTTAAATGTTTATTAGTCTGTTTGCTAAACCAACTTCAACAATTTACTATTGGATGGTCTTGAATCAAGACTGCTACAAAGTTCTTGCCATTTGTCTCTCTTAATTTGCACATACAACCTTTTCCAGTTTCACATTAACTTTTCTTAATTTGGCTCTTACTACATTGAGGTTGCTACTTTTTAGAATTTTGATAAGTTTTCTTCGCTGTTCCAGCAAAGCATGGAGAGAGGGTAATTTACTGACTAGTTAGACATTTTTTGTTTTCACTTTACGTCGAGGATTGTTGTGTTCGGAAGCCTTAATTATAATCTTTTTTAGAGTGAGCTAATCGGTGTCGAGTATAGGTAATTGGATTTTTATCAATTTTAACAGTAATAAAATCTTTGAAGTATTGCCAATTTCCGTATTAAAAAATTCCAGCTTTTTTCCTTGTTTGTGTAAACAGAAAGTATCCTA
>JAPDSC010095692.1:2310-19104 GCA_026290005.1 Latrodectus geometricus
ATATATGATTATTAAGAAAACCACATGAAAATATGTTGAACTTGAAAAAACAAAATTGATGATTAAAGAGAAGCAACTAAAAACATTCGTCAGTAGTTTAATATCTTAAAATGAAATACTTCATTTATATTTATATTTTTTGTTATCTATATTTGTATATCTCTAAAAAAATCTTTTATTATTGAAGAATAAAAATATTCCTAATTAATCAATGCATAACATAATAAAAAATCTGAATTTTATGAAACTAATAAAAAAACAGAGCTTTTAAACGTACATACGATTTTAAGTGTTTTATTTTACAAAATACATACCAGAAAGTATTGAATGATAAGATTTTTACTTACTTATTTCATGAATAATTGTAATTTGTATATAGTAGAAGAATAATGAATTTTCATGCATAAAACAAGAATCTAGGTCAAAAAAGAGGAAATTTATCTTATGAACTCTTTCATTTATTCATTTGAATGCATTATTTCTCTACTATTATTCTTTTTCCCCATATTTTACATATTCATGAATTCCATACTGGTATTATATATGTAAAACTCAGTTCTGACAAACGGCCAAAGTAGAATTTTTGAAATCATTCAAGCATTATAAAATCCTTTATTTTTTACGTAGAATATGTAGTTGATTACGTATTTCACTTACATAATTTGCATAAGAATAGGCGACATTTTTCTGAATTAAAGCAAATACAAAAATGTTTTATGTTTTTCCTTTTAAATATGTCTGTATTCTGAAATTTGCCTCTTTCATTTTAAAAGGAAACTGATTGTTAAATAAAACTGAGTTATATTAAAATTTGTTTGCTTTAAATATTAGAAGATTTAAAAAAGGAATTTATAAACCAATATGTGTCATTTATAGTTTTCAGACATTTGAAAGCATATATCTTGAAATTACCTACCGAATTTCTATAAAAAAATTATTTATAATTTTTTAATTAAATGAAAACAAAAACAATGGAATAATTGTGTTTGTTTTCATTTAATTTAGCTATTATGGATTGAATATTTTATTTAATCATAGAATTGTGTTGAATTTCATTTATTTTTTCATTTGATACATTTCATGAAACAGTATTGTGTCTTTTATACATTATTATAATATATAAGTTTATAAATATTTTTAGCGTTTTCTAATCACTGTTGCAACTACTGTATCTGTATATGGTCAGAAAATTTTCTTATACTTCGATTTTTAATAATGTACTAGAAATATTATATATTCAATTATTATTACTGTTCTAATAGTTAAAGCTCTGCTAGAGTATAATTTTAAGATTTAGGGACTAGTCATTGAATAACTGTCAAATAATAACTTCATACATCGTAAAATGATAGTAAAATTGCAAATATCCTCTGAATTGTATTACTTTTATTTTTTAAAGTAATAAATACTCATTTTTACGCAAATTTTTAGGTTTTAAAGGAGCATTTTATATAGAGAGAATATACACAATGTATGAAATAATTGTTCTTTTCCATGAAATATGTTCATATTTTTTTTTTTACTCTTCATAATACTTTACTTCTGAAAAAAATTAGTACCCCAAGTTATAAATTAGTACCTAAACTAAATATAAATCATTTTATTTATTGAGTTATTTTTAGCGTATTTAAAGTCTATTCCTATATGTCCATTCAACGCGATGTTTAATAACCTATGTATATTAGGAAGCATTATGGTCTAGTAGTGAGACGCTGTTTGTCGGAGCATAAGTAAGCATAATATGTAATGAAATAATAATATATCGACCCAATCATTATTAAACAATAATGAAGGATGCTGTATTTCTCCATTAAGCATGTATGGTTAGTCAAGAAGCATGCTTAGGAATTTTCCATGCTTCATCCCTCGCGTTTCGAAATACTGCTCAATATATACGAAAATTCATCCTAGAGTGCAATGCGCGATTGGTATTAAAATGTAGCCTTCAGCCATTAAGATGCTCTTTTAGCGTCAATAGATGTAAATATATTTTGTCTCACCATACTTGAGGGACAGGCTAACGCTTTTCGGAGTAAAATATCACGGGCTATTGCTGAATAAAGGGAAAATGATTTTGTATTTCTTCTGCATGTTTTTTATCGTGTTAAGTGCTTTACTATTTTTTGTATTTCTTCCCAAGAAAACATGATTACTGACCACTATCAATCAAAATGACCTGTGTCGAAGCAAATTAAGAAGTTACTTTACTCTGTGTGAGTTATTCTTTAAGTGGTGTAAAGTTTACATTCATTTGACTCATTGCGATTTTAAATAGGACAGTGCTCTTCAAAGTGAAATGTACTGGGTTCATTAATAATTATTTTTGAACAAATGGATATGAATGTTATACTTCCGAATTTTTCATGTATGTCTACCAGAGCGTGTGATTGAGAGTGTATGGGTTTTTTTCTCTTGCAACACGTGAGCCCACTATATATCGGAAAAATCCATAATTCCATCTCTTAAATTTTCTAGTTGAAAACTTAAGAGATGGGCATTAAAATATTAACAAAATAATTTTTAATTGTTCAAACTCTTATATTAAAATATTTGTACATTTATTTAAAAATAGATAAATATATTTTTCAGAATACTATTGATTTAGATTGGGTACACAGCATTTTTCGTTAGGATGATTTATGATAAATTTTGTATTTTTATTCGTTAGTTTAATAAATTAGTAATGAATAAAACAACGAACATTGAATTTGAAATTTTCTAACTATCCCTCTATTAATATGTTTTAGTTATTTGATTTTGATTTATGATGTCTCTCTCATAATTAAATAAATCATAGAGCAAAATTATTTTCAGTTTAATAAGAGATATTATTTAATTGAAAAAAAATTTAAATTCTAATGTTCAGTATAGTTGTCTATCTTTATAATTTTATATTTTTAACTATATATTAAAACTTTAACTTTATCAATATAATTGGAAAATTACCATTAAAAAATAAGATTTATTATTTCACATCGAATTTCATTATATTACCAGTTTTATGAACGTTCAAGCAGAAAGTGCAATAACTTTGTATACACTTCTAACTCATTTTTTCTAAGCAATACGAATTCTATAATCTTGTTTCAAATTTATTTTGTGAAAAAAAATATCAAGTATAAATTGTATCAAGCTAGGACACAATCCAACTACTTCAAAACACTCTTACTTAAAAGCAACGGAGCGGAAACAGGGAATAGTAATCTCCTATTTACAGTATAAGAAACGAAACATCAAGTTTGAAAGAGTAAGTTTGTTTTCTTATCTGTGAGAAAGAAAAAAATACACTCAGAGAAAGAAATAGTTGTAGGAGTGAGATTTCCTTAGATGAGAAAGGAGCGAATACGGAAGACTTTATTAAAATGCGACACTCGCATTTAAGAATAACAGTTGGAGAGTCTCTACTTTAGCATAAAAAGTATTGAACAAATTACTTGTCTGAATTGCTTTCATAATCCCAGGTGACCTCGGACTTTTTTATTTTCATTATTTGAAGTGTTTCTCGTAAACGAGTTTTACTTTTTCCTGTTTCTACCGAATGGAAGAACTTTATCTTAGATTGTCACATCGCATAGCTGTTCATGAGAAAGAACAAATTCACTTTAAATTTTAAAAAGTTTAAAAAAGATGTATTTGTTTCAAGATATCAAATTCAGCAAGGTTATATAAAGCGAATGTCATAAAAATTACGATGTTTCTTTTAAAGAAAAATTAATAATGAGGAAATCACCATTATAAAACAGTATTCAGAGTAATATTGTACGCTGAGTTTTGAATTGTTATTTATAAAACTAAAGTTACTAAATTCTATTTTTCTAAAAACTTTTTTGAAATAAATATTCATAATTTTTATTTTCTAGATTTAAAAATTGGCTCAAAACATATTATTAATTATAATTTTTATGATTACTTATATGAAATTAAATATTTGAACATTAACTTACCCTAAAACTTAACTAAACTTAGACATATACTTCTTCAAATAAAGAAATAATAGAGTATTTATTGAAAATAACAAAAAACTGTGTGAAGATATTTTATCATAGCGTGTTTTTTAAACTGTTGAAAACCAATCTTACTTCTGTTAATTGATAAATATTTCCACAATATACTTACCAACTCTCAATTTTTTCTATTAATAACAAATAGACATTTACTAATAAGTAAACATTTATTAATTGCACAATAAAATTAATTAATGTGAAAACATTTTTGTATATAATTGTTAACTGGTATTCAGTCGTATTCTTGGAACAATGACTGTCAAAATAAAATTGATAGATTGGAATGTGTATAAAGTATAAAAATAGCGTTAACGCACACGAGTTTTTTCTTTTTGTAATGTAATGACATTCAGTGTAACTCTAACTTTAATTACTCCTCGTTGAACAAGATTTTTTTTAAGTATATATTAGTCCAATTTTCATTTGAAATTAAAATAATATTGAATATTTCAAAATTTTAAGAAGTAGAAAATAATTTATCAATGAAATTGATTTTAACTAAAGAATTCTTAAAGGAAAATTTGTGTCGAAGGTTAATCTAATTGTGTTTTATAAAGAAAAAATAATCATATCAAATGCTGGAAATTTTTTTATAAGATTTAAATGAATAATTTGGTATAATGCAATTAAAACATTAAGCATACATGAAAATGCCAGTGCAATTAAAACATTAAGCGTACATGAAAATATCAATTTACACATGGATTTAAGCAATTTTGGATAATTTGAAATTACAAAAATAGAAATATTTTATTAATGTAATTTCATATTTTGTGTCTATGTAACTAATCTTGTTTCAATTTAAAAATAATAAATACGAAAGGATTGTTTTGCAGTGAAGAAATTAATATTAATGAAATTGGTTACTTGTATCGTATAACTGAATTAGACTTATTTATAAATTTCTTTTACCCACTTTCTTTTCTTCCAAACTACTTAATTTGACAAAAAAAGAAAATAGTAAGATATTTTTATTTTGAGAAATATGAAAACATTTTCCATTACGAAAAATCTCTTGAATACATAATTTCCTTTCTATACTACATACATTAACATTGTTATTCTTTCTCATGAAAACAGCTTTAATTTCAAAATGTTATAGCAGGTATATAATATCACCAGTATAGGTCAAATATTTGAAGGTAACCTTTATTTTAATAAGATTCCATTGTACATATTTTAATCATAAATTTCTCTCTCTTTCTCTCTCTCTCTTCATAGTCACATAAAAGATTAATTTTCTAAAATTGTGAAAGCCTAGAGGAATAAAAGTAAAGCATTTAATATCATAAATTTAAATTAAATTATTTTTAAATAATTATATTGTAAACATAAATTACATTTTTTAGTCACGTGCCTGAATTTTTCCTGCTAATTTTAAAGTTTATTAAACTATTTTACTGATATGAAACGATATGCATGCATTCATAAAAGTATATCCAACATTTTATATAAATTACCTATCAATATTTTGTGCTATAATAATATGTTTTTACTATTCCCATTAGATTTAAATTTTTACCATTATTATGAAACAAAAGAAATTAAATACACTTCACACACTGAACACATTTTTTATTGATTATCTTTTGCACTGGTTAAGAGTAGAATATAAAGAATAAAAATATCCATCAATTATAGCATAGGGAAATTGATAATGTGTACCCAAATTAGATTTTATGTTGTTCATCCTAATTTCTTTCATGACATTTTTCATAATTTTACTTTTTTCGTATATAAATTAACAAAGCCCATGAACATGTTACAAAGGAAATTGAATATTTAGACGTTTATATGGTATCACTTGTTATACAGACGCGTTTACATTTTTATTTAATCAATGAAAACACACTTATATCATTCTATTCTATTGGTAATAAAAATTCATAATATACTAAAAATGAGAACAACATTTTAAGTATTATGATACTTATTAATATACATTACGAATTTATTTTGTGAATCTAATAAATATTATTAAATTTCAGCCAATTTCAAATAAAAAAGAAATTTACAGTAGCTTTCATCATATTATTACATGATAAATTTATTTGATATATTTATATTTGTTCCATATCTTGAAATAAAATATTTTTAAAAAGCAACTGCGCTTAAATTAAGGTTTGGAATTTAATGCTAAGAAATCTATACATCATATATATAATTATTAATTTATATTGAATGTATTTTAGAATGATCATTACGTTGTATGGGTAAATAAGTAAAAATTAAGTTTGGCAGCCTTTTTGTCTATATTAATAACAAAATACATTATTCTTCAAAATTAATCATATTAATCTTTAACAACAATTATTTAGGTTATTATTAATTCATGCTTATACACGTTGTAAGAAACCATTAATTAAATTGAAGTAAATTCAAATTAATAAATATAGTTTTGTGCTTTTCAAATGAAAAGTAATTAATAATGTTCAAAAACTAAAGCCATCTAATTCGTTACAAAATAAATTCTTAAGTCATGTTCAAAAAAATTCTAGAAGTAATTTAAGTTAACAGTAATGAAATTAATCATTTGTTGTCTTTGAAATTTTGTATATCATATTAATCCAAACACTTTTTCACCTCTAATGGAGAATTCAGCCTGATGTAAAATACCTGTAATATCTTATATTTCAAATTAAGGAATAAAAATAAAAATCAGAGATATAAAATATTTTTCTTTTGTAAAACTAAGTAAATCGGTGCTGAAACAAAATAGAGATTTTCACAAATATATCATGCGTGATTGAAAAATGTATTATTTAAAAATTTACTCTTAAATATTGAAATTATTTTCATTAAGTTTGCAGTTATGTTAAAAATGCGGCAATAAATTCTGTTTAAAATTCCATACGAATTAATTTCTAAAATAATCTCTTTCTATAAAATTATGAAGAAAATTTATTGAATCTTATTTTACAATGGGTTTTTATGTCAATGGTCGAGCGAATCTTATTTTTCTCCAAACGCAATTTTTTAGTCTACTACTATTAGCATATAAAAATAAATTATGGTACAGTAAAATATGTATTTTATATTTATGGTGCAGGCAGGAAAATGTTTTGAAACTTGATTCCACTGCTCATGCAGATATTTTATGTATTTCAAACAAAGTTGTATAATTTTAAAATATTACACAGGCTCGACTTCGTGTTTGAGAATAACAATGAATTCTCTATTTGGAATACTATACATAAATTTGCAAAAATTGAAATTTATATAAAATAAAAATGCACACCATTCAAAGTAAATAAAAATTATATATCTATGGTATCAAAAGAGTGTTTGCATTTTTTCTTCAAAATGATTTTTACTTAATAAGATATGAAAAGTAATGATTAAATTGTTTCTTTTTCTTCATAAAAACATTTAATAGTACTAGTGAAACATTAATACATGAATTTTCCATTTAATAATGCATAAAATTGCTGTTTTTGCTACTTTAAAATTTTGAGATAAAATACTTTGATTTAATATCTTGCAACGCACTATTTTTAAGGAAATTATCAAAATATACCTTAAAAATACAAAAGAGTGTGCATGATTAAATTTATTATAACATAAATAGTATAATATTATATAATAATCATAATTTACAAACTCTCAATAAGTTCATCATTTTAGCTCATTGAAAAGTACACATATAAAAGTGTAATATACACATACACATCTGTAATAAAAATACTGATTAAAAACTAATAATTGTAATAAGTAATTATGAAGTAACCTTCATTTTTTTTGCTAAGAACAGATTCCATTTTCTTGCTAGAAGAATTGAAGGGAATCATAAAAATGGCTATTTATTCATTTCTATAATATTAGTGAAATAAAGTTATGGAGACCACGCTGGGCACACTGTGAGAGAAAACCATATTTTTCTGAAAATATTCATTGATAAGTAAAGGAAGTTTTCACTTATTATCTCCCCATAAATTAAAGCCTTCTTCCATATTATTCAGAAAAACCACACTTGTGTGAATTCAAGAATCTCATCTTTTTACAGTTCATATGTCACATTATGAGCACAGAAGATATTAAACCTCATATACATGTTGAACAGCTTACATTCCAAAATAAAAAATATATTCCCTAAACACAGATGGAAAACCTAATGATCAATGGATCATCATCTAGGATCTCTCCAAAGGAAAATTCGTTGAAGATGCATCTTATGCTGAATCCTAACTTATGTGCCATAGGAGAGTTTATAAATTCTTATGTGTTCAAGATTGATTTTCAAATTTCAAAATCGACATGCATATTTCTAAAAGTGTGGGAAGGAAACTTCTAGTATTGGAATTTATATGTAAAGAAGAGTACAAGCGTACACAATTTTGTGCACGTTTATCAGTGCACCACATTGTTGACACATACATATTGAGTAACACATTACTGAGTAATATATTAAGAGAAATTATCAAATTTTAAGTTTCAACATAAATTTAGAGACACATAACTCTTCCCTTAATTTAACCCGGAATTTGATTGACTTAATCAACTCAATCCAGTAATTGAATCTAATGACTGGAAAGCTTATCACAACATTAAGTCCATCATATAATATTTTTTTATTTAAAGGACGACAATAGATTGTAAGTATTTAGCACCTAAATTACCTACGACTCACTATGGTAATTTCTTATTTTATAATTTCGCGAGTATTCCTTTCAACAACAATAAGGGAGGTTGGGGTTGATTTTTATAAAATAATAGATTTAAAACACAAGTTTGGAAATTTCAGAATGTTCAGATTTTTATTTTCAAATTCCGTTTCAATAGTTTTAAAAAAATTGAACAAACGTAAAATTGAAGAACGTATATTTCAAGAAAATTTTTATTTTTCAAATTCCTCCTCCATGATTAAATTATGAGCAGAGCAAGTGGTTTGATATGAATAATTTATTTAATATAGGCTGTGATAAGTAAATTCATTAGAACATTTCACGAATTTGCAAGAGAATTTAAATTTAAAAAGTATTTAAAACGAAATAAAACTTATCATAAATTTATAGCATTCAAAAATTTACTTGAGCTCTTTAATATATAATCACAAGACTATTTAACAAATAATCCTAAGAGCTCAAATCTTGAACATATAATCCCTAAGACTTCTTCTGCCACACTATGAGAGAAATATCAAGTTTTTCTAAAATTCGTTGATAAGTGCAAATCTCAAGCAATTCCGTTATAACTAAAATGAAAACATTGAAATTTTTTAATTGTGATTTGATTTAATGCATTAAAAATTGGAATCTTATAGCTTAAGTAAATTTATAATTACTGAATATATTCCATATAATTTCTGCAAAAATATCAAAGACAATATTTGATTTTATCCTGATAAATATTTGTTTCATTTGTAGCCAGAAATAAAGTAATCTGTACTTCATAATAGAAAAAAATGTAAAGTTTTGTATTATTCAAAGATATAATTCAAGGAACCTAGCTTTGTAAAAGTTCAGAAAATTGAGTCTACGATTTTATGAACTTTTAAAAGTTCAATTTAGGAGTTAATTTAATGTAATTTAGGGTTATTACGTTTGTATGTCTTAAATATACTTTTCCATAAAATGGCATCATATTCCAATAATCATCATTTTAAATATTATTAAGTTACAATGTGTGTGTGTCATTGTACACCATATGGCAAAATTAAACACAAAATCACTATTTTCTACTCTTTGTTTGAACTGTTTTCTTTCTTTTTTTTGCATACTATATTAAGAATTCAGCTTATTATTTATTACTGTTGATTTATATTCGTTTTCAGTGAAGCTCAAGTCAGACACCTGTCAGTGTTCCAAAGGGGGCACACAGTTGAGACATCTGCTCGGTGCATCAGTAATAACAGTGATACAACAGTTGGGATTATTCAATAGGTATCATACGGAAGGTCATGATAAGTTGTAATTATCATGGCAAATCTGTGGAAGAAAACTCACTGTTATGGGTAGGCAGACATTATTGAAGATTTAGATAATTAAAATTGTGGTGACAAAATTGATTGCTGAGATGAAAGAACATATAAAGAATTTGATATTGATTTATTGAATTTGAAGGAACTATCACAAAGGAAATATTTATAATAGAGAAAGCTGCGATTTAGTATCCTCTTGAAGGGGAAGTATAAAAAAGGCAATTACAGTGGTCCAAATATCGTAATCATTTAATTGTTGATTGGTGAAATCAAGTCCTAATACTAAATTAGTCCAGTTTATCACATTTCCTCATCACCTAAACAACCTCAGAAGTCTATATTCCAAACTATGTAAGTATCAGGGAAAGGTTTAATAAATATTCAATTTTGTAATAATATCTTTGTCATCTTACATGCACAAGTCACTTATACTGAAACTAGTTTTTCTTTGGCCTATTAACTGAGTTTTAGGTTTCAGACATTGTTTTCGTCTGGAGATAGCACCTTTAAAGATAATGGTTTCGTTATTCAATGCAGCCCAACAGTTCATTCGTGGCCAAGGGAATATCAGAACACATTTGCTCACACTCAAGTGCCCAATCATTAGAGTTACACATCATATACTCTTATTGCTTTGAAGAAAGAGTAAGATCCCTTATCTCTATGTGTCTTTTAAAACTTTGCAAATTTGTGCAGTACGTGCATCAAGAATGCTACATCATCTCATTTGCTGTCATTCACTTCTTGTATTCCAAATGCAAGAAAGATTCAAATAGTTTTAAAAATAATAATTTCATATTTATATTTATTAGATTAAATATGTAATACTTATGATAAAAATCTTATATTTAAGATTGTGTTATTTATTCTAAAAATACTTTTCATAAGCAAAATTATAGTAAAAAATATAATTTTTGAAATGTCAAGCAATATTTAATCATAATTTTTAACTTATCTTGATTCTCTTTTGAAGTGACAGTTTATAAACTTGAATAAATCTCAAAATATGTCAATCTGTGTTAAACGTGATGAATTCTTCTAATCTATGATTTTTTTCTAAATTTCATAAATTATTAAAAATGTGAGGTTTCTCCTATGTGTAAATTCCTTTAAAAGTAAGTTCTGTAAAATGTACTATGACCATACAAAGTGCTTGTTATACCATGTTTTAGTATTTATTGTAAATTATTATTTTGGACATTTGAAAATCAAAAGAATCTTAAAATAGAGTGGAACATGCACACATTTAAATTAAAGGAGAATTTTCTGATAATTATTATTACAGCATATAATAATAATTATACATATTACCACATGTTATAATAACTGCACTTTTACTGCTTCAGTTTTGCACCTTATTTTGAAAAAATTCAATTTCTCTCTCAATAGCTATAAATAAATAATATATATTTAAAATATAACTGTTTGTATCTATATCATACCAACTATTATTTTTAAAACACAAATAAAATATAAAGTTATTTATTTATAAGTTTAATAACTGATTGTATTTCAATATTTTATTATATTTTAAATCAGTACTCAGATTACATTTTAATGTAGAATTTACTATCTTTATGAAGTGTTTTAATTATCATACGTTTCTTTATCTAATAAACTTAACGCATGAAAACAAACTAATATCAAATATTTTTATTCAAACTTTATAAAGTCATCTTATATGAAAAGTTTTAAGAAAAAAACATTTGTTCTTTATCATATTTAATGCTAAATAATAATAATAATCATTTAGATTACATTATTAAGAAATATCTTTATAAACATATTATTATACATAGAGGAAATTACTAAAAAAGCAAAAAAAATAATAAATAAAATAAATAAATGAATATTTAAAGGAAAGTGTATAAGCAAGTAAAATTTATTTTATGAACTAATAAATTATTTTTTTTGTTTTAATAAGTAAATAAATAATTATTTCCGTCATTTAAATGAACGGAATATGCAATTCAAATGAATGAAAAAGTTTTGTTAATAAATGGCGTGAGTAAATTTTTAATAGAAATCGTAAAATTTGCATTCCCTGGAAAATTCCTTTAAAACTGTCAATGGAAAATAAAAAATGAGTTTATTTGATTTAGTAAAATATTTAAAGATTTTTTGCTTCTTAAAAAATGTTTTCGTTTAAAAAATAATATTATTAATTGAGTCTAAGGCCTTGGTAGAAGAATAAAATTACTGTGTTCAATACTAATTTTATTCCAAATTTCCCATCACTTTTACGTCAAGTGCTTTTGACGTGTAAAACAATATTTAATCATACCTTCCAACTTACTTCAATTCCGTTTTTAAATGACAGTTTATAAGCTTGGATAAAATCTTGGAACATTTCTATCCGATAAACGTGATGAATTCTTTTAACATATAATAGATATATCGATCTCTAATTTCACAGAATACGTTATTAACTTATCATGTGATATTACATTTTATTTTTGATTTTATTCTTGACATCATAATGTCCCTTCATTATGTAATGTAAATTTGCAAGATTTAGTGACAGATGATGTTCATGTCTTGTCAAGCGTTTCATCCCAGGATTCTTGCACATTTATTATGATAAAAAATGCTGCTTTATATAAAAAAAAATCAGTAATACTAATTTCATTATGATGATTATTCTAAATGTTGAACATTGTCTAATTTGGAAAAGATAAAAATATATATATGAAGCAGTATAAGTGTTTACTAAAGAAATATTTAATTTATATCATATGTCTTAAAATGAGTACAAATCGTAACAATTCAAAGGTCTTAAAAAATAGAGTCAATAAAAATTTGAAAATTAGCTTATGAAGGATTTTAGAAAGTAGTGATCATTTTAAATATTTAAAAAAAAATCATGGATTTTTCGTAAGTTAAAATTATTGGTAAACTTCAAAATTTTACAGGAAGTTTAATATGAATTTTTTAGACGAAAACAAAATATCCTAAAGTATTAGTATTGTAAAACATGCAAATTTACAACAAAAAATATTTTTTTTATAAAATTCATTAAGCATGCTTATCATTTTTACTCTAAACTACTATTATAGAAGTTAAAGTGAGGAAATCAATTATTTTGATAATAACAGGGAAATGATATTATATTTTCGAATAATAAATATTTAATCACATTAAAGTGAATACATTGTATTGAAGAAATTAGTATATCAGTATAAAACTTGGATTTACTAACATTTCTAATCTCATAGAAATTTTAATATATATTGTAAAATGTTAATATTCAATGGTAATGGATAATAGTTTAAAATTTTATGGGATAAACTTATAAGCAATTGGTTAACATTTCCGAATATAACTTGTAATTTATTTCTCGGAACATTTTTTCATTTTAATTATTTATCATTATATAGATTGGCTTAACTTAATTATTAGTTTTGCATTGATAAACATGTTTGAGACACACATACAGCCTGAATAGATTTCATTTATTATACGCAAGTTATATTACTTTATAACTGTGCATACATCTCACATTTAAAAAAACTAAAACTTTTAACATATATTTAACTAAGTGATGATTTCAGTATTTGAATACAATTTCGCTTGCTTAAGGAAAAACATAAAGCACCGGCCATTAAAAAAAATTAAAATATCTTATTTAATATCTTTTTTTGAAGATTAAAATATCTTTAAAAAAGATAGTAAATTTAATATATTGTTTTAGAAGTTTACAATACATATTATAAACACAAAAACACCAATAATAATTAAAATTAAACTTACCCTCTATAAAAGAAACTGCTGTTCTCCATTTTTAATACTGTAACTCTCTCTACTTTCTAATGTTAGCTATAAAAATGGTCTAATTTGGGTTTCTCCAATTTTGTTTATAGGATTGAAACTCAGCTTTCTATAATTACAACTTTGCGGTATGGAAATATGTCCCACGATATTTAAAAAATAATCTTCCAAAATGCGTGCTATTTTAGAATGCGAAGGTAATAATTCTTTAGCTATAGCCTGTTTTAATACTTTTAAAATGAATTATTTAGTAAAAATTATAAAATTATTTTAATATATTTTATGTATTTAAAACACACTAAAAAGTTTTTTTAGAAATTTATTTAATACATGTTTTTATGATATAATTCGAATTGTTTTTTAAATATATTTTCATTTATAAGCAGTCAAAATTTGTGCTCACAATTTTGGATATAATTATATCAAATTTTTATTCACAGATTTAAAGATAGTTCGAGTTTTAAGCAGCTTAAATCCATGTATCAAATGTAAAAAATGATGTAAAAAATTATCTACTGTTAAAACAGTATTTTGATGCCAATTTATTTCTGTTTTATAAAACATAATTAATGTCATATATATTTTATTCTAATATAAAAGTATATGCTTCCTATTAATTGTACTTTAAAGGAAAGGAAACTTTTCACTAGCATGACACATAATTTAATTTATTCAGTTAATGTCTTAACAAAAATATGTATATGTGAAACTTTATATTGGAAGATATTAATTGTGGTTACCTGTGTTTAAATAATATAGTTCAACTTGAATAAAGAATTAAGAATTAATAATGATTTCAGCAAATTATTTATCTTATTTTTTCATTATATATATATAGTTTCAATGTAAAAATATATTATTCTTTAAAATAGGTAGCTTTTACTTAAATGATCAGAAAATTTAACTTAGCTTTTGAAATTAAAAATGTTTTATTTGTATGACATAAAATATCAAATGATAAATAATTATATTATCATATTTACTAGCGTTTTTTTTGTATTTTAAATTATATAAGGATTTGGAGAAAGTTTACATCAGATATCCCCATTGTATAATTTAAGTTAAAAATTGAAATGGAAAAAATTTACAGATAAAGATTCAAATAAAATTTCTTTATTTTGAATTATTGAATTTTAAATCACATATTTTTGAATAAACATTTAACTAAATGTTCGTGTCCAGAGAAGCTTATTATTCTTTTTATTACATTAAGAGCATTTTGAGGCATTTTTTTATGTAATTTAATTTTACATTCAGTAAAACTGTACCAAGAAAGAAACATATGTCAAGAATTAACGGAAACTAAATATGTAGAAAATTATAGAACTTCAAACGTATATACTCATTCTTATCTTACTTTATAATATAATGTTACAAATTGTATAAATGTTATATTTATAAATGTTACGCATTACTAAGTATTAAAACAAATTTCTTTATGGGTGATTTGAGGTTTTAGCCTAACACATCAATGTTTTTTCAGCAAACTAAAAAATTATTGGCAAATTTAATCCAATGTATTCATTAAAGTATTACATCAAATAGTTTAATTTGAAATCTTTACTTCACTCTAATTAAATATATTTTAACTTATATTATTGCTCAGAATTATAAATCTCACCAACATGAATTAGCAATCATTTTCTCCAGTTAATAATGAACATGTAATGTTAAATATGTATTTCTCTTTCTCAATTAAAGAAGGAAATTAATTTCTTACACACGAATTCTGAATTGTTAATCAGACATGCAATCAAAATGCATTAAAATTGAGATGATTTTTTTAATGAAAAATCTTTATGGAAATTCAAATAATTTAGGAATTGCCAAAATCTATAAAGTATGCATTTATTATTATATTGTGAAAATGCTAACTAACAAGTTATTGAAAGTTGATGTCTACTGCATTAAAATTATACACTCTAATTGAAATAAATAAAAATATCTGGATATTTTTTTAAGAATGGCAATTAAAGAATTATATTAAATATAAACATATTATATGTAGAAGATAAAATATTTCATTTTTAAGAATATATATATATATATATAAGAAGAATCCATAATTATGCCGTATTTCGATGAATGTCCAGAATGAGTACCTAAAAAACATAGTAAATATTAAAATCCTATTTATTCTCTCAGCGTTGTGATAAAAATACATTGTATCTCTGATATAAAAACATACAAAATAGTTGCTTCATTTTTATTAGTCTTCGAGAAACCAAACCCGTTTTTGTTGAGAAATCTCTGATATTCTATCATGGCTTCTTTTTTTCTACAGAAAAACACTCTAAAGAAATAAATGAAACAAAAGAACTAAACTTCTTACCAGTGATAAACGGTCGGCCGAATAGTTTTCTATCTTTTTTTTCTTACTCGAACAAGTTTGTGGCATCTAAATTGGTTTTCTAAATCAATTTTTGAGAAGTGCTGAAATTAAAATTAAAGAATGTTAAAATAACGTCATTTGTTACGTATACAGATTAATGAGGGATATTTATCTTTGACCTAGATTGACATAAGAAAACTATGAAATTTTATAAGCAATTTATACTTAAATTGCTTATAGCCAAAAAATCTTATAAGCAATTTACAATCAATGTCATTCAAATAAATTTTATAAACTTGTATATATTCCATAATTACTTTTCACCTTAACGTTGAGCTTTTAGATTTATTTGAAATAAAATAAACGCAAGAAATTTTTAAATATAATTTATTTATATACTTCTAGTTAAAAACACCTAAAAAAATCATGTAAACTTTTTATAAAGTTATTACATGTGGCCAAAACTTGAATTTAAATTTGAGTAAAATATGAGGAAATATATTTAATCTAAAATTAAAATCAAATGATTAATGAATCAATATTTTAATAATAAAAGTTAAAAATCTATTATTAACTTGAACTGAGGCAAAATTATGTCTCTAGCAATACATGTGAAACAGTACATATATTCATTACTTGTAAGTTATTGTTCATGTGTTATTTGATATTCCTTGTCACAGAAATTTAGAGGTTATGAATAAATTTTTCAGAATTAAAATTTCTAAGTAGGCTTATGATTTATGCCAAAAGGAGACATGAGTTATGTTCAATAG
>JAPDSC010095700.1:0-20410 GCA_026290005.1 Latrodectus geometricus
TAGTACTCATACTGTTTTCATGATAAACCCCTCTAAGGTGCAAAGTATGCGTCCCTAACACGAAACCTCCAGCGCTTAGTTCCCAAATATGCTTAGTACTCCGTTTTATTGACCCTCTGAAGAGATAAAAAATAGAATCTAACTAGCCTAATCTTGCCCGACAATTGAATCCATAAGTTTTACACAATGGTGTGAGCTCAGAGTGCCATAGGAGTACGAAGCGCTCCCCTGCAATATCAGGCTTCATTCTTAAACTATTCATTATTAAATATAATTTCCTACGGAACAGCAACTCTAAAGACTGAATTTTTATCAAATTTTTCTTCCGCAAAAGTTGAACTTTCTATTTAATTTTTTACTTTCAATAACTGCTTAGTATTAAAATAAATCAGATTTGACAATGCATAGTTTTTTTCTAATTTTATGCAACAATTTTTCTGGGTTCACATTAAATGACATTTTTATGTAATGCTTTAAAGCGTATGAACAACAAAACTAGATCCAAAATAGCGAGGCATGTAAGAATACACAAATTCTTTCGAAAACGAAAATTGATCTACCATTGCAAACGAAAGAGTGAACATACTTACATATTTCACTTATTTTCCAATAACCTTTTAAATCGAATATTTAAAGAAATATGCAGACATAAGAATGTCATTATTTCACATGAAGCGTCATACTAACTCTAAAAATATAGACCATAGATTTTATTTTTAAAATTTTTATAAATTAATTAATTTTTCATAATTTTCTTAAAATTTTTTTAATTTGCAATAGAAATCATTCTGAATTTATTTAAACGTAGCTAGTATTTATTTATACAAAAAATTTACTTTCAAAATCAGTATTATCAATGATTTTAAAGTAATGTCAAATGATATTTATAAATGTTACATTTACAGTGTTCAACTTTTTCCAATATTTGAAATGGCTAATAATATTGAGGATATGCTATTTAATATTCCTGTGCTTGTTGAAAGTGGACGAAAACTAAACGGGAAATACACTGTCCGATCACATTAATGTGACCATCACGTACTTTCGACGTTAAATAACCAATCGCAGGTGGCATCACAGTACAGTTGAGTGTATATGGAAGATATATAAGTGTTTTGGAAAAGCATTGCAATCGGTGTCGTTTATAAGAAATGGCGTGATTTATCCAACTTCCGAATAAAGCGAGATTATTGACTTTCGGGACAAGGTGGAAGAATTTCCAAAAAGTTTGTTAACTTTTCGCTTGCCGCTGTGTTAAAATTACATCGTGCATAGCAAAATGGGACTGTTCAAAATCAGTGACGTGACAAATGTTATACACCACGGGCCACAGATGACAGAAGAGAATGACCACTGCGCAGATGCATACAGGCACACAGATGTCCTACCATTGATCAACTGATTGCCCAGATGATTCAATTGGCAACCACTAGTGTCTCCCAACTCTCAAACTCATTGCTGCATCTGGGCTTCCGAAGCACACGCCTGGTGCATGCGTCTATGCTGACTGCTGTTCATCGAAGACAAAAGCTGGAATTTACATGCGAATACCGCAATTGAATGTCCACAATTCAGTGATAAGATAGAGTTTTTCGATGAATCCCGTTTTATGCTCCGTTGAACGGATGGAGGTTGACGTATAAGACTTGAAACCTCTTAAGTCAGTGTTTCTCAACCTTTTAGTATTCACGGCCCAATTTTCAATCATAATTTTCATCGCGCCCCCCTCCCCACCGCATACAATAAAATATATACAATAATAATGCATTTTGAGTATTTTGGTGCTAAACCTACACTACAACCTTACTTTTAAACTTTACAAATTATCAAGAATACCGAAATTTATTGACATTTTGCACCACCGATCCTCAGCATTGAAAAAACAAGAATCCTATGCTTTTTTATTGCTCTTGCGTCCCGCTATGTCTCGGCATTCTCACGGTTTCGCGAGAAGTTTGGAGTTGTCTGGAATTTGTCTGGTCAGCAAAAAATTAAGCTAGGAGCGTACGCAGATGTGAACAAATGTTTTCTCATAGGGAGAAGGAGAAAGTTCTATGACGCCAATTTCAATTCCAGACAATCTCATTCTAGTCGATCCTTCTATCGCTATTGAATCTATTCTGAATGTGTATATTATAAATATTTTCGTGTAATTGCAATTCACCGTATTAAATATTGACGGCAGCAGACTTATGCAGAATCATGGATAAATTTTTAAGCGGGCGTAAGCGAGCATTAGACGATAGACAAGCATCAACAGGTACACAGATGAGCGTGGTTCCGAAAATAAAATCAAGAAAATATTCTCAAGAATACTTAAATTTTGGGTTCACTAGTACTGAAGTAAATGAAGAAGAAAGGCCCCTGTGTATCATTTCCTCAAAAATGTTGGCGGCAGACACCATGGAAGCTAATAAACTTAAACGACATTTAGAAACGCTTCATAGTGAGTACGTAAACAAACCCAGAGAATTCTTCGAATTAAAATTAAAATCATATGAAAAGCAAAAATCATTGTTTAAAAAACTTTGTCTGTGAATGAAAAGCTTTAATTGCCTCTTACAAAGTTTCATATAAAATAGCCAGATGTAAAAAGCCTCACACCATTGGTGAAGAGCTTATTTTGCCAGCCGCGATTAATATTGTACAAATTAGGTTTGGAGATAATTTTGCAAAACAAATGCAGTCTATACCTCTTTCAAATGATACTGTTGCCCGTCAAATTGCTGATATAGCTGAAGATGTAGAGTGTCAGCTTTGGTCGAAGTTGAGTTACAAATTGTTTTCAATACAACTCGAGAGGCAACAGATAGTAATAAAGATGCTCATTTCATCGCCTATGTTAGATTTTGTGATGATTTGTCAGTAGTAGAAGAATTACTTTTCTGCAAACCAATAGAACTCAAAGCAACAGCACTCGCTTTATTTGCTATCTTAAATGATTTTATGAACGAGGCAAACATAGAATGGAAATATTACGTCGGAATATGCACGGATGGTGCTCATTCTATGTCAGGAAGATTCCAAAGTATTCCAACACTTGTGAAACAAAAATCGCCACAGTTCGTCTGGACACATTGCATGATCCACAGAGAAGCTTTGGCTTCCAAAGAAATGAGTCCTGGTTTGAATATTGTGTTAACTACGGTTGTAACCGTAGTAAATTATATAAAAATGAGACCCCTGAAATTAAGAATCTTTTCCGCACTTTGTAAAGACATGGGTGCAATACATTCAGCGTTACTATTTTATTGCGGGGCAATATGGTTATCAAGAGGGAAATTTTTGCAACGTGTTTATGAATTAAGAGAAGAAATAGTCGTTTTCCTACAAGAGGAAAACAGACCGGTAGCTGAGAATTTTCGTGATAGTTTATTTGTGTTGAAATTGAGCTACATGATCGACAGATTCGAGAAATTAAATAACTTGAATCTTCAACTGCAAGGAGCAAATACACATATATTAGATACGAGTAATAAAGTTAATGCTTTTGTAGGAAATTGGAATTGTGGAGCAGAAATTTAAAGCAAGAAAACTTAACAATGTTTGCAAATTTGAATGATTGTATTAAAACTTACAAGGCTGAAGAACAACATGTAAAAGTTGTTTTTGTAACCATTGAAAATCATTTAGCAATGCTAGTAAAGAATTTTAAAAAGTACTTTCTTGCTGACGACAAACTGATATCAAGTTACAAGTGGGTGAGGGATCCATTTCAAAATACTCCCGAAGGACTCTCAATCGAAGAGGAAGAAACCTTCATAGACTTCACGGCAAGCGGCGAAACCAAAAGACAATTTAGTAATAAATCACTCTTTGAATTTTGGGCAGGAGTTGATGATAAGTTTTCTGCACTAAAAACAAGGGCATTTCGCATTCTACTACCATTTTCAACATCTTACCTTTGTGAAACTGGATTTTCTGCGGTGGCTTCTTTGAAGACAAAATATAGATCTCAGCTAAATATAGAAAAAGAACTGAGAATGTCTATTTCTAATATTAAACCCTTCTTCGAAAAACTTTGCTCTGAAAGACAGGCCCAAGGAAGTCACTAATAATTATTAAATTTGTTTTTAATTTAGTAAGTTGTTTTAATTTAATAAGTTAATTATTAAATATGTCGAAATGTATTTTGTTTTGTATGTGTGTGTGTGTTCTTTCCTTTCAGTCACTTAATCAATTATTTAAAATAACATTTTCTCTCGGATATGCTCGCGCCCCCCCCCATTAGTGTGGTGGCGCCCCACAGGTTGAGAATCACTGTCTTAAGGCAAACATCCTTTAACCATTGTTAAAACAGTCCAAGTTGAAAGTGGCAGCATTATGGTCTAGGGAACGTTTTCCTAACATTTTCTGGGTTTTCTCATATTTGTGGAAGGCACTATGGATCAATACGTTTGCGCATTGGTTCTTACGGACAATGGTCACCTTCATATCTGAATTGTTTTTCCTCAAGGTGATGGCATCTACCAGCAGGCTAATAGGAGATGTCATACAACTAGAAGTGTGTGGTTTTAAGAGCAATAGGATGATTTTACCAGAGAACTCATTTGACTTAAACCCAATCGAAAATCTATGGGACTATCTTGATCGGATTGTTCGCGGCATGGATCATCATTCGTGTAATCTAGTGCAGTTGTCTATGGAATTGGAGTCGTCAGGCCTCAACATATCAGTAAACATTTTTAGGAAGCTAATTGACTTTCTTTCTGTACTTTCGCTCTGCGGAAAGTAATTATTCTGATTTTTGTCACGTGCTTACATTGATAAAACGACTGTGTATGACTGCTATATTTATGATTGTTATATCTTGATTGCAGGCTATATCTTAATTGTTAAACAAGAATTAATCAATAAATATTTCATTATCAGCTATTTCGTTATCTTTAAAACTTAATATTTTTACTGGATTTTTTATTCCTCAAATAATGGAAATACATTTTTTAATGAAGAAATTAAAACTGCGATGTCTGAGTATTTTTAAAATTTGTTGCTGGCATAAGTAAGGCATTTTATTTAATAGCGCTTAGTCTGGAAAAATCCGTATTTCATAAGATAAACAAGTTATGTAAAAGTTCCTCTGGTGAATTACGAGTCATCATCTTCATCAGGCTTATCATAGCATCATATCATTAATTACTCAAAGTGAGCGAGTTTTGCGGGATATATTCTGGGTTGTCTATTCCGAAAATGTATTTTATCTTTATTTTACAATGGACTTGAAAAAATCATTATATTATAATTTAATCGCCAGGAAATCTTCGACACTATAAATTCTTAAATAAAATTCTGGCACATCATTTGTTGTTTGATTGAGTATTATGCTTAACACAAAGGATCTGATCTCTTATGTTGTTCTACCGAGAACTGTGAAAGATTTATTAGACCGCTTGGAATCTGGTCGTCTGTCCGATATTGGTTGCTATGCTAGCAATTCAAACGAAAATTTTCTTAATTCATCTAGCAACAAAGCTGAATCTGATATTCGAAATTCTACAATATCTACACAAAATCAGTGGAAATTTCCATATGTTAATAAACATAATGCGGGTAGCATTCCTAAAGCCGTTGGTGAGCTGCGAGGAAAGGAAATTAATAATTTTAAGCATGCTTGTCAACACTCTCACCATTCTCATTCAAAAGAATTTCACTGCTCAAATACAATTAGAGAAAATGCTAAACGTAGTCATACACCTTTTGGTGATTTTTTAAATCAAAATGTCAATAGCTACTATTCCTGTCATAATTCTCTAAGTCAGCCTGAATTATCTAAAGATTACTGCATTCCATGTGATAATAAGCCAAATGAATATGGTAATCAAAAAATGTCTGATGGTGTGCATGCCAACAACCATTTGAACATTCCTCCCCAAAATGAACCAGAGAAATGTGTTTCATGCGGAAAATGTTTTTCTAATAAACTCTTACTGATTGAACATTATTTGACTCATAGCTTAAGTGAATGTACTGTTTGTGGTAAAACTTGTACTGATAAGTGGAAACTCAAACGACATTTAAACACCCATGTTCGGGAGAAGCCTATAAAAGGTAACTCTTCTAGTAGAACACCTCCCAAAGAACAGGATCTGATAACTGAAAAGAAATCTAGTACAAATGAAGGACCATTTGAATGTCGTGAGTGCAAGCGAATATTTTCAGAAAAGATTAATTTCAAAAACCATTTGGCACGGCATATTAAGAAGAACTGTCATACTTTTTCTTCTCCTGGGAAAACTTTCTCTGTGAAGTCATATCATATTAATCAATTCAACATTTATCAAGTACACAGGTGTAAAATTTGTAGCAAAACATTTCCAGATAAATGGAAACTTCAGCGACATTTTGAAGCTCACACTGGTAAAAAGTTACATGCGTGTAAAATGTGTAACAAGAAATTCTTTTATAAATGGCAGTTAACTCGGCACCTTCCCAGTCATACTGTTGAAAATCCGGCAGTGGTTGAGAATTCTGCAGAAAATGTTGGTTAAGAAGTTATGAATTATTACTCAAGACTTGTATATAGTTGATGATCAAAATGAATTAAATTTTACGATTTGTTAATGCATATTATTTTAAATTAATGCATATACTACATAATTTTATTGTATAAAATTCTTTTGCTTATTATTTTAAATTAAATTTTGTGCATACTTTTCTTTTTTAACCACCATTTTGAAAAGATCTATTTTTCAGTATATAATTGTATAGAAGTCTTTCTGTGCTTTTATTTGAAATTTGATAGAAAATATTTTTTGTTACAGTTACTATTTTAACTAAAACTTTATTTAAAAAATGTTCTGCTCAACTAGAGAAATGAATTCATGATTTATGTTCTTTAAGTTCCTAAAACGTTGCTATGATATAAAATATATACTTTCTATACCTTAGAATTTAATATTTTTCTGTGTTTTTTATTATTTGTGGTTTATTTGATTGTTTTCTGATAGATAATTTAGGAGTACATCATAAATTTCAATTTTATTCATTTTAATCTTTTCTGCAAGTTGAAAATCTATAATAATTAGAACAATTTCATCTTATCACATAAGCATCTGTTGTAAACATTTTTTTCTCTAAATCATAAATATTTTGTGCCTTTAAGTGTTGAAAACTTTGGTGCATCTTTGTACATAGTTCTGTACATAATCGTGAAAAATATGAATAGCTGCCATTTTTTTGTATTTTGTAACAAATCAAAATAATGTGCCTTCCCTTTCTTATAAACATTTATAAGTACATCTTTCATTATGAATAGTAATGTTATAGCTCTTGTTATAACATTAATTCACAAGATTGTACATACAAGATAAATTAATTAATAAGCCTGCTCTTTGAAATTATTATTTTTTTTTATTTGTTTCAATCCCATTAAAAGAATAAAAATTAAATAAGATATTGGGCAAAATTATTTTTTTATTTTCAAATAAGAGAAAAAATGTTAGACTTCCTTATTAAAATTGAGCTTAGTTATTATTTTGGATTTTCAATGAAAAATCATGATTGTTTATCTCTCAATTCATTTGTTATAAAGTTGATATTTTACGTTATTTCTTGAAAAAAATGTTTATGTGTTCTTTATATAATAGTTATTAAAAATATTAAAATAATGAAATTTTGAGATAATGAGCAATTCCATTGTTTATAGATGCTTAATGTGAATAAATTGTTTTTAATAAGTAACCCTTGAACTTTAGGATGATAATTTTTATTTTAAGATGTGAAAGTTTATGAAACATTTTACAATTTAGATGTAAGAAATGTTGAATTTGGTGAATTATATAATTGACGCCTGTGTTGAAAAAAAATTATGAAAATTTCTAAAATATTATATAAAACATGAACTTACTATTTCATGGAGTGAAGTTATGATTTTTTAAAATTATAATTATTATTTTTGCAATGTATAAACTTTTATGTAAATACTTAACATTTTATTTTGATGTTTATGATGAATTATTTCCATTAAAGATGAGTTTGTTCTTCTTCAAATGCAAGAACTTTTATTTTTTATTATTTCAAATTTATTAATATATAAATGATTTATCTATTTTGTTATGTTTATGTGTTATTAAAATTTTTAAATCATGCATAAAGTTTATATAAATATTTACATTTTGTTTGTGATGTTGATAATGAATAACTTCCATTAAAGATGTGTTTGTTTTTCTTAAAATGTGAAAATTTTATTTTTTATTCTATCAAATTTATTAATATTTAAATGATTTATCCATTTTGTTATGTTTATGTGTTATTCATATTTTATTATTAGTATTAATTAAATTTATATTTTGTTTGTCTAATTCATTTTTATTAAAAATTTAGAAATTTAAAAAATATAATTATTTAAAAATGTTATATAAAAATCTAAATATGAGGCTCTTCTCTGCAAATTTTATTTGTTAGAATGAAATCTATCAATGTTTTTATGAAATTGGAAAATATTGTTAAATTAAAATAAATTACTTGTGTGTGTGTGAAAGGAATTATTTTTTCTTTACATCAATGCTAAGATTTTTTCACCATGAAGAGGAAGTAATTATGAAGAATCACTTGGAAGTAAAAAATCACAAAAGGTAACAAAAGTTGGTTTTTTTGTTTATTAACTAAATTTATTTTTCAGTTTTAAAAAAGAAGTTTGAAATTAACATGTAATTGTGCAAGAACATTGGTAGAAATGGATAAATAATATGAAAAATAAAGTACATAAGTTGTTAATAATATCCTATTTCTGAGTGAAAGAATTCAACAACTTATTTAAATTTAAGATTTCACTTAAATTGAATTAAAAAGGAATTCCCAAATGCTGAAATTAGTATAAAACATGATAAAAAAACTCCTAATTATTCCTATTTGAAAGATGTTTTCAATAAATAAGTATAAAACAAAATGCTAAATAATGAATTGTGAAAATTCATAAGAAAATAATCTGACACAGCTTAATGAAGGCTATTGTAAGGCATTTTGATATTCACAGACAAGAAAATAGTTTAAAAAAATCCAATCTATAAATTTCATTATCAATGAATATTTTAAATATTTGCTAAGAGTTCACTGTGGCTTAATGGTAGGACATTGTTCTTTGGAGCATAAGTTCCGAGTTCAATTCCAGTCACTGTTGAACAACAGGAAGGTAGATATTTCATTTCTGCCTTCACATGTATGTCTGTTGTGGTGAGTGGTTTAATTTATTGTTAAAACAAACAAGTTTACCATTGTTAAAACAAACAAGTATACTTTAACACAACTTTGCATTTTCAAGCTTTTTAACAGGAATGTATATTTACAATTCTATGTTTTATGTCCATTTATTATTAAACATGTTTTAAGTAAAAAAAGAAAGAATTGTGTATGAACAAGCTTATACATTAAATGTTTGATGAATTTAGAAAGTAATTATTTCTGTAAATATTTTACTATGCATTCAAAATGAATTAATAATATTCATTTTACATTGCATCCATTGTAATTGAGTAATATTCAATTATTCAGAAGTGTTTGATGTATAAAGCTAATGAATGTTTTGCTTTCTAGGGTTATTTGAAGTTATAATTTAAAATATTGCTGTTACTTTTATACTTGAACATTTGTTATTGTTAGTTGATGTTATTGATTTTGTATTTTTTTTTTATTTAAAGGGTAAATTATATCATGGTCAAGTGATTTGTTTTATGGCCAAATGTTACTTTTATTACTTTGTTATTGATAAAAGTGTGATGGTTGTGCCACATTTCCAAGAATTTATATAATAAATATTTTATATTATACAGATGTTTGTTTTTCCTTTTTTAAACTAAGTATATACTTTTTAAAATGTAACAAAATTGTATTTTGTAGTAGGTTAAAATTTTTATTTTAGAGAACCAAGTAGCATGATAAAATTGCTTATCTTAGTTGATAAATATTAAATAATGATAAATTAGGTTTAAGGTAATGATAATCTTTAAAAATAATTAAATTAAGTCTTCAAAAAAAAAAAAAAAAATTGAATGCTGTTTTTATGAGTTTTTAAAATATAAAGTATTTATTTTTCTAAGATTACTTGTTCTATTATAACAAACTTTTATATTGTATATGTTAATCAAAATTAACTTATATTTTTTTATTTCTTAAAGGGAAATTAACGTATTATAAATTTTTCTAGATTTTTAAAACATGAATCACGAAAATTTAACATAAACATTTTTAATCTAGAATATATAATACATAAGAGTATTATATATTAATACTTAATTGTATTAATAATACTTTAAAGTCTTATATATTCTAGATTGAAAATAGAACTTAATATATTTTTTCACGAAAATGTTTTTAAAAATATCTAAACATTGTTTGTGGGTTTAATTCGTCAATTTTCATTGAAGCATTTTTCTCACATTTTTAAGGTTAATAATTCATTTATTGTGTTAAACGTCTTACGCATATATAATAAATGATAATTATTCTAAGTATTAAGGACACAAAATAATTTCACAAAAACGGAAGTAAATTAACATAAAATGTACAAACTGATGTCTTTTTCAATGAACTGATCAACATGTTTTGAAAAATAATCTGCTTACTGCGTTTTAAATTATTGTTTCAGTGGTGTTTTCTCTAATCGTGTGAATCAATATAAATTAATGAGAATTTTTTTCATTGAAATGTAGGTTTTTTATTATTGGTTTTAATCCAGTCAGAAATTATCTTAGAGGTGACTGTTGAATGGAAGTAAGTAGTCAAAGCATCATACTGTTGTGATATGCAGTCTTTGAGGGATGGGTGTTATTCGCATGTTATTTATTATTTATTATTCGCATGTTATTCCCTGCTATAGAGGGATGAGAACAAGATGTTTAACTATTTTTCTTCTGTTATTGAGGGGGAATCCCAGATCATTTCCTTTAAATAAATTGTTAATATTTATTGTAGAAAAAAACAGTGTATGAATTATAATATTTCTTAAAGACGAAAATATTCATTATCAGGAATTTAAAAGGCACTATTAGTCTCTACATACCACTATTTTTTATATTTACATTTTCTGCAAATTAGCCCCTTAATTTTGAGATGATTAAAAAAACAATGGAAATAATTGATACTTACTATTTTAGTTTGTGGTAGCCTAGTTGGTAAGGGCTTCTGTCTCACAATCGCAAGGTCGTGGGTTCGATTCCCCACCGACCAAAGACCGTCTTGTTCACTATTGGTGACTGAGGCACGTAAAATATGTAAAATTAATATCTACTCTCTTCCTATCTCTAAATTGGAAGACCGAAATGGTGCTGCCACCTATGAGCCCATTCGTACTTCCATCCTCATGAGAGGGTGCTCTGTTTAAAAATGGAAGGCGTTCTTTCTGACTTCATTCGCCCAGTCTCAGACAAGTGGCGTTAGCTTCGCTAAGTTAATTTTAAGAAATACTTTATCTTCACTGTGAGGGTGGAAGATGTTTCTTGTTGTTTTTCTTTTGCTCGTAGCAGGAGAAATTAAACAATAAAATTGTTGATATTCCCGGAACTTCTGCAAATGCCCAAGCTTGAAGTAGGAATCGAACCACTCATAAACTGTTAAACTGAATGGTCAAATGTTTTTAGTTAAACTCGAATCCAGATACTGTTCAATTAAAGTTCAGACTGAGGTCAAATCTCTGACCTTTGGTTGAACAGTACCTGGATTCGATTCTTACCTCATGGATAATTGTGGCGATTCAGAATCTATTTTAACCTTAAATTTTTGCCAAATTAGTTTCTATATGAAAAGTGATCGTGACTCAATCATTAAGAAAGAATTTAAAAATTGAGTAGAAGAAGTATTTTACATAATTATGACAAAATATAATTGAATTTGAGAATTTTGTAAATATCAACTTTGAACCTATGCAACTTTGCCATTACTTAGGCTTTGATCACGATTTTTTTTTCTTTTTTGTTGGGTAATGCAGATACTGCCTGCATGAATTGATTCACTGGCGACAGTAAATGAGTAGCAGTTTGCGGCCTTGTTGTGGCGAATTGTTAGTCACCCAGAGCCTGTCGTTGGCAAAAAAAAAAAAAAAAAAAAAAAACTTTTTTGTATGAAATCGTATTATTTATAATCTTAATATTTGTGTGTGTGCGTGATGGTATTTCATTCATTCTATGTTCTCTTTAAATTGATATTTTTATTAAGAAATAAAATTTTTATAAGAAATATTTTTCGATTTTTGGTATTTAAACAACATAATCAACGAAACTTATTCAATATTTTAAGTTCTCATATTTTAGGCATTTGGTATCTAGAAATTCATAAATTTCCCTTTGATATCAATATTTTATGCATTCTATAAGGAACCAGATATTCTATAAGTCTAGAATAAAATAAACTACTGCATCGACTTCTTACATGAGTATGAGGCTTTTTGTACAAAAATACTTTATTTTGAATTGAAAAGTGCTAGTTTGCGTTGCAGGAAAATTTCACACAATGAGAATAATTTTTTTTTCCATCCCAGGTCTTCTAGCGGACATAGTAAAAATCGTCTTTATTATGAACTGCTAATGCCTGTAAATATCAAGAGTATCTTTTTAAAATTCTCTCTCACGGTCTTCCTCTCATCCTAAAAAAAAAAAAAAAAAAAAAAAAAATTAAAGTGTATTAATATTGAGAAGAGAGTTGAATATATTTGAAGAATTCATTTTAACATTGAGATTGGAAACTTTAGTTGAAAATTAATCTAAAGAACAATATTTTATTTGTTACAGTGTCTCAGATGAAACTATTAACGAGATGAAGCTAAATGTGCTAATTTCACACATTAAAAATTTATACTTATTTTTGTTTGTCTCAAGCAAGTGAACACACCGTTATCTATTTGGTTCTTGTGGTTGTAAGGCCACTGTAGCCTAGTTGGTAAAGGCGTCAGTCTCGCAAGGCTGTGGGTTCGATTCCTCGTGGACTAAAGTCATACCATAGTGACTTGATTGGGAGGCTTTGTGTCATCCTACTTATTCACCTGACGTTGCACAATTAAATTACTAATTATTCTATTACTTGCACTCATCTTCGTGGAAAATTCTTCATCAATGAAGCAAGCTTGTGCCAAGAACTCACAGACTTCTTTGGGCCCAAAACCCCCGAGTTTTATCGCAAAAGGATTGTACAACTGAAGGCATGTTGCCAAAAGGTGCTGGATGCCGATGTTGATTTCTTCATGGACTAACAACAAGAATATGACCTACAGAAAGTGTATTTCTTTAAGTCACATTATCTTTTGTGTCATTACAAACGGGAAGAATTTTCTTGTTTACCTTGTATACTGCATTCTAAAAAATATAACATTAAAATCAACGAAATTTTTATAGATTTCCCAAAAAAATAAATTTGGGTATGCGAAAATCACCATTTTTTTTTTTTAAACAATTTGGAATATTAACAGGATGTTTAGGAGTCAAAATTGTTAATCAAATTATTTTAATTCTTGGATTTTTTTTTAATTTTATGTTTATTTGAATTTGAAAATAGTATCAGTTCCTTAAAAATGAGACACTCTAAAAAGTATTGAATTTTCTTAAGCGTGCAAGAGTTTAGCTCTGTATAGAACCATTATATAATTTATTTTTCAAAATTAATTCCGATTTAGGTCAACAAAAAAAAATTTTTTTTTAGCTACTTTTATTAAATTTCGCAACACTGTTTGTTTGTGAAGCAAGGGTCTATACCCAGGGCCGGCGCTAGGGGTGGGCAAGCCGGGCCCCTGCCCGGGGCGGCAACCTTAGAGGGTGGCAAATTGGCCCTAAAATTAAATTTCTCAAACTTTTAAACATTTTTTCTTTCTAAAATAATTAAGTTTTGACCCATGATATACTAAACTTTTTTGTTTAAAACGAATCACATTTTTATGCATTAAGATATTTGGAATCAAACCCCTAACACCCTGTATATATACAGGGTGTTTTTTAAACATACAGCAAAAGTTTGTTTCTTTTTGGTTCTACTTTAAGTTCCCTTTCTATTGGAGGTTTAAAAGATTGGAAGCACCTCGCTAAGACTTTAAATCAACATGAAACCTCTAAAAAACATATCGAAAGTCAAAAGTCTTGGATTGAATTAAGTCAAAGAATACAGTACTCTAAAACGATTGACAGTCATTCACAAAGACTTATTACCGCAGAAATATATTATTGGGGCGAGGTGCTTCAACAAATTGTTTCAACAATAAAAATGCTTGTTCAAAATTGCTAAGCCCTCCGAGGTACAAGTGACAAACTTTACGATTTCATTAACGGTAATTTTTTACAAATTATTCAATTACTTGCTCAGTTTGATCCAGTAATGGAAGAGCATATCCGCAGAGTGCTTAAAAAAGAAGCTAAATTAAAATAAATTGATTATTCTTTTAGCTGAAAATATAACATCTCATATTATTACTAATATTAAAAAAGGTAAATATTATTCAATAATTCTAGATTGCACTCCTGATATCAGCAAGATCGAGCAAATAACAGTTTTAGTAAGGTATGTATGCAGTGACAAGTCCAATCCCAAGGAGGTTTCCATTAAAATTAATGAAAGCTTTTTAGGCTTTCTTCCGTTTGAAAGATCGACTGGATATGAACTTTCAGCTCTAATACTTAAAAGACTTGAAACACTGGGATTGAATTTGCATGATATGAGGGGAGAGGCTTACGATAATGGGGCCAACATGAGAGGCAGTAAATCGGGAGTACAATCTAGAATGAATGCGTTAAATCCAAGAGCATTTTACCTTCCATGTAACAGCCACTCATTAAACTTGGTAGTTAATGAGGTGGCAAAAGCATCCTTCGAAGCTACCAATTTTTTTAATATAGTACAAAAAAATAAATCTGTTTTTTTCCTCGTCAACTTTTCGATGGACCATATTATTAGAATATGTTTCCGGACTTACTTTGAAACCTTTAAGTGATACTCGTTAGAAAAGCCGAATAGATGCATTAAAACCACTAAGATATCAATTAGGAGGGATATACGATGCATTACTTGCTATTTGTAATAACTCGGAGGTTGACAACTCTATAAGAGTTGAGGCTTCTGGACTATTAAGTTGTGTTAAACAATTTAAATTCTTATGCTGCATTGTAAATTGGTACAAAATCTTAAATTGTATCAATCCTATAAGTAAGTTCTTGCAGACAAAAGACTATGATTTACCATCTGCTATGGAGCTCTTGAAAATTTGTAAAGATTTTTTCAAGGATCTTGGATCGGACAGAGCCTTTAATGAAATGCTTTGCGATGCTCGAGAACTCGCAGACGAAATTGACATACCAGCTAATTTTGAGCTCACCAAGCCTCGTCATAGAGTTCGAAGAAGGAATGTTAATTTCGACTATGAGGCAAAAGATGATCCAATAGAAGATCCTGCTTTGAAATATAAGGCAGAATTTTATTTATTTACATTAGATAAAGCCATCAATGCACTGGAATCCAGGTTTGATTTGAACAGTACCCACAGCAACTATTTCCAATTTTTATACAATATTTCTGATTTAAAAGATATTCCTCAAAACGACATATAAAGTATTGTAAAGATTTAGAAACAGTGTTGACTGATGGGAATTCATCCGATATAAACGCGCTTGACTTGGCAGACGAGATAGTAGCTGTTTTGGCTTTGCTAAACAAAAAAGAAAGTCCAGTTGGGATTTTAAAATTCATATCGAACCTGGATTTTGCTCCCAATCTTGGTATAGTTTTAAGAATATTGCTAACTCTCCCAATAAGTGTGGGAAGTAGAGAAAAGAGTTTCTCCAAATTAAAATTAATTAAAATTTTTTTACGCTCCACAACTACTGAGGATCGACTAAACGGCTTTACAACAATAGCCGTCGAACATGACCTAGCTGAAAATATTAATGTTAAAGAAATTATAAAACAATTTTCCGAATTAAAAGTGAGAAAAAAACAATTTTAGTTTCAACTCTCGGATTAAATGTATTTTTAATATGTAATAAAGTTTTAATATTTAGTGGTTTTATAATTTGTTTTACTTTTTTTAAATATCTGTTCTGTATTTTATAATTATACACTAGAAATGACTCTTTCCTTTTTTTCTGCGCAATCCTAATTTTAATTTGTGCCAAAAACATAAATAAATAAACTAGTATTATTTTGCTAATCAAAACTTCAACATAGCTGATGATTGCAATTCTTTTACTCGTTTTATATTACCATTAATCGTGAAAAGAATTTAGGTTATCTCTTTTAATTTTTGTTATAAAGGGGCGGCATTTTACCTCTTTGCCCGGGGCGGCGAAGCTGCTAGCGCCGGTCCTGCTATACCTTTAATCCAGTTTGTTTGTTTAGTCTATTGCTTCGATTATTTTTAAGCTTCGACGAGATTCGATCCCAAAACATGAAGATTCTAGGCCAACGATTTACCAACTTTGACAACTTTCCATTTCACTATATTACAGAAAGTCTTTGATAAATAAATTTCATTCATTATTTTTTTAAATTAGAAAACATTCTCTTTCTCTCTCTCTCAAGTACACACTTTCCATTTTTCTCACTAATTTATTTCAAAACCACAAAGATGAATTGTGTGAGGAAGTAATAAACTCATTTACAAGATAATAGAAAATAAATTTAATAATGTAAGAAATGTGTAGGTATAGTAACAGTTGATGTTAACAGATGGCGCTACTGCACTATAAGTGAATTTTTCTTCCAAATGAAACTAAAACAAATTAATTTAATGAATGAATTACTATTTGTAAAAAACTGTATTAACATAAGTATCATTTTCTACAAATTTAAAAAATGTATTTGAGCTTGAGTGCATGGATAAAATTATTTTATTAATAATTATAAAGAACAAAAAATATATATAGAGAGAGAGTGAGTAATAATGAAAAGGAATTGAAAAATATACGCATAAAATCTATTCATTTAATTTACGAGATAAAAATCATTTCACCATGATAATGAATATTAAGAGTAAAATTACTATTCATAATAAATTTCACTGAAAGGCATGAAATGAATGATACCAAATACTATAGTAACAGCATAATAGCTACATGTTTCTTTTTTGGTTTATTACTAGGGCATAAGATTCAAATGATATTTATACTGATAGGTGTTTTTTAAGTATTTTTTTTAAAGGTTAGTGTGATTAATTGAATACTTCACTGCATATTTTACAACTATTTTACATGTGTTTCTAACTTGTTCATTGTTCCAATAAGAATTATTTTTTGAAATTAACTAAACTCCACAAAAAAATATAATTTTTATGTTTGTCATATTTTATACTTAATTAGGGTGCCAAGCGCATCAAATTTCGTAGGCCATAGCTTCCAGTGGGAAATGTATTCATAGGTTTAAGATACGCATAGCGAGTTGAAAAAATAACTGTATTCACTTATTTTTATTCAAAACCGCTTTTACGAAATAAGACCTTACACAGTGATCAGCCAAAAGCAAATCGAATAAGTACTCAGCGCTTAAAAATACCTTTTAATAATAATAATAATAAATAAAAATATGTAAATCAGGATTATTTTCACCCTTATTGCTATGTAAATCTTGGGGTGCATTACGAAAAACGTAAACTGCTGGGATGTATTACGAAAATATAAGAATAATATTTTTCAAAAATAAAAAAACTTGTTATTTTCGGTATTTTTTTAAAAATTATTCTATGGGAACGTAGAAGAAAATGGTACCCACACGCGATGCCGTAAATATTTCATCTCTACTCCACACGGTTACGCATAGAGAATAATTTTGAAAAAGGGAAGCTAATCATGTTTCAGTTCTTGAAGCGAGAAAAGTTCCTCAGCGAATTATTGCATAGTTTACATGGATTATAAGGCAGTATAATCATATTTAGAGAGTTCATATCAACGTTAATTATGCTTTAATTTGTTTGCAAACGCTGTTATCAAAGTTTCGAAGCGTTGTTTTATGAGACAAAGATTTTGATACAGATTCCGTTCCATTCCGCGCAATTTTTCTCATCTCAACCATAGAGGAAAATACGGCTGACAAATAGAAGTAGGTTTTCGTTTACATTGATTAATTATAATTTTATTTAACTTTTTTTAAAAATTATTCAAAGTTTACTCTTTTGTTTCTTTTACCTCATAGGAAAACAAATTATAATTCAAATAAAAATACTTACATTCTATTTCTGTATACGAGAAACAATATTAAAAGACCAAAAGTGATGATGAGTACTGATATCACAACACCAATGGTGGTGTACAGTTTCCGCTCTGTTGGGGGGGGGGAATAACATAATTATTAGTAATGATATCTAGGAAAAGTAACATCAAGAACTAAAAGTTCTGAAAATCAAATGACAAAGCATTAACAAAATAATGAATAAAATGCAAATATGATTAATAATTTCTTATGATTGAACTGGAAATACTTCTTTTCCATAAACTAACATGGAACTATAAGGAAATTAAGATTCATTCACTTCTTATGGTATCCTAAAATAATATTATTTGATATTTCTATATTTTTTATTGACAATTTTCCTTTCTTTGAATATTCTTATGAGAAAATGTGTTTGGTTATAAAAGTGTTTTGTTATCATAAAAAAAAACAAGGAATAAATTTTATACTTTATGATTGAAGCAGCGAAAATGTTAGTTAATTTTATGAAAGTGTGTTTGCGCGTATTTATTTTTCAATATATTTTCCTGTATATAATCCACAGCGGCGTATTATCCGCACGACTGTTTTTTCGAGTAAAAAAAAAAAAAAAAAAAAAAAAAAAAACCGTTGCATAATCTGCAGCGGCATATAATCTGCGGCAATTTTTTTCGGCAAAAACAGTTTAAAATATGTACTGCTGATAATATGGGTGTGACATGAAATAAAAAAATGCACACTATGATTAAAAATTTAATAAATTGTACAGATAAAAAAGCATTTATTATGAAAAATATCAGTCTAGATCCATCTCATAGCAAAAAGCGATAAACTTGAAATGAAAGCACGAGATCGATCAAGAGTGATAATTTCGATTAGTTCTAGTAAAACGTATCGATATTTAGCTTCTAATAACTTTTAAAAAGATGTTAAATATATTTTAAAAAAATATATATTTGTTTCGTTAATATTTAAATGAAAAAAATTGAATTATTTAAAAATTGCGTATTTTATACATTTTTCTTTTATACTGCGAGTGCTTTGTTTTTCACATCACGTTAACACGTTTGTCACCATTATTTTTTAATTTGCTTTCGCTATAGCTTTTAATTTAAAATCTGCTGAGTAACTTAAAAGTTTTCGCTTCCCTATGACGATATACGAATTTGAAACAATGACCTAGATGGTAAAATTAAAAATGCCCTATACAGAAATGCTTAAATTCAAATTATGTTTGTAATAATTACATTTTTTATGTAGGAGACTGTGAAATATTAATGGAAAAATATTTTATATCCAATTACTTTGATACTTTTTATATTTTTAAATTTTGAATAAAAGAAGTATAATATACAGAATCTTTTGAGTAATTGAGGTAATGTAATAATTATTACTAACATTGCAAAGTGCCAGTAATCTTAGATTTGGATGCATTTTTTTTCAATTTTAACCCCTTCCGATACTATTTAATAATGAAAAAGTGTGCATGAAATAACCATTTAATTTTTACCATACCTGTTACTTTCTATTGATAGTATTTCCCAAAAGTTCACATTCAATACTTTTTCAAAAACCTCTAATGGCTTTGGATTAGCACCTAGTTTTTGCATAATCAGAGGGTTTACAATAGGTATTCCTGTAAATTTTTTTTATTTCAGGCACATTACCTATTTCTTTCCAACACCATTCTTCCGATGATGTGTCTGCGATTCCAGAACTATCATCATCACTTATTAGTCGCCTAGCATGTTTTCGCTTTCTTGCTAATATTTCACTATCATTATCAGTATCAGGTAAGTGAACACTTATTTCTTCTGATTCTTCATAATCGCTCCATTCACCTTGACCTTCATAGACTGCAAAACCCTTATCCATTATGGTATTTACTATACAACACGCGTTTTTCCTTTACAGAAATATATATTGACCGATGCTCGCGCTGAATTTTTACAAGAATGAAATCTTACAGACTAATAACCATTCGGCCGTGACTTGTATCAAGAGATTCTAACGGTAAACAATATGTGATAGGATCTGTGATATTTCCACAAGTAAAAAAGGTGTTGCCAAATTCAGTACACTAGAAATTTTAAACTAAATTAATTATCATGTTCAACAGTGTACATGACGAGTGTAACTCGTCACTGTGCGATATGGAATGAGAAACCAATGACAAACTAGACTCATCATTTTACCGGAAGGGGGTAAAAATGTTTAAGTAATATATTTTATTTAAAGTGGCATTTATGAGTATCTAATACATTGCAAATAATCCTTGTCACTGATGATTGAGATGATATGCAAA
>JAPDSC010095708.1:0-10837 GCA_026290005.1 Latrodectus geometricus
AAAATTAATTTATTTTATCCACTTTAAATTTTGCCTAGTAACAAAAGTATTTAGTTTGTTATTTGTGATGATACTATTTTCAATACCAAAATGCGATTTAAGAATTTCTTTAAAAATGATACAAAAAAAAAAAAAAAATGTAAAATTGGTCCAAAAGCTGGAAAAATGCCTGTAATTAAATAATTGTATTTAATGTAACACGAAATGCCAAAATATTTTTTTTCTTTTTTATGAAGAGAATAATCTATTTTTACTTACAATGGTTTTTTTTATTAAATTGAAGCACAGTGGCACTATGATTGGCTATATAACGATTATGTTAACAAAATTACTTACTTTCTGTATTTTGTGCGCAGGTACGACGTGGGCGGCGATGGCTATATAGACCTGGCGGAACTAAAACGAATGATGGAGGTGCTTGGCGCCCCACAGACCCACCTCGCCCTCAAGGAGATGATCAAGGAAGTGGACGAGGACAAGGATGCTAAGATCAGCTTCAGAGAGGTAACCCTTTACTCGAACGATTTTCCCATGCTTACTAAAAATATTTAATGAAATATTGGAAGTTTTAATTATAAATCCAAATTGCTGAAATGTTAATGTTCAATTATTCCGCATCTAATACATTCCCATATTTAGTCAAATATTCCATGCTTGGTAACAATAAATACGAATTTAAGTGGTAAAAATGAAAGAGCAGTTGAGAGGTAGAGTAGTAGAGAGGATGGTCTAAGACAGGGGTCGCCAAACTTTTCTGATCATCGCTCCCTATATGATTTTTCGAAATCTCCATAGACCCCCACAAAGGTAATTTTCAGGTAATTAAAATAAAACTATATATTAGTCTAAATATTTAATAAATCGGAAACAGTAAATAAAGTAGCTACAGATTTTTTACTTCTTAATGAGATGAGCGTGCCTGGTGTTTTTTGGCAAGGTTCGCTATATTTGGTTCGAAATTAGTCAATTTTAACCGTAAGTCCCCTCGAAGCTCCACATTTAATTTCTGTTTTTAGTTAATATTAAATTGGCTGAAACCGGCTTCAACCATATACGAACTTGGAAACGCCAGCATAAATGGCTGAGCCATTTCGTAAAGTTTCACATATTTTTGCTTTATATTTATATTAGTCCAAAATTTATGTATTGTCAAATTTTTAATAAGCGTTTTTGCTTCAAGATCAGACAACAGTTCAGAAAGCTCATCATGTATGTTGATGTCGACGTTATCAATTTGCGCCGAAAATGGCGCAATAATCCAATCAGGGATGTCGATGTTTTCCAAATTAACAAAGCGCAGTTTAAAATCGGCGTTTAATTTTTTAAGATGATTTGTAATAAGAACTGTTTTTCCTTCGAGTCCCAATAGACCCCCATTCGACCCCTTGGGTCAGATAGACCCCTACTGTTGTTAAATAGACCCCTAGGGGTCTATATAGACCACTCTGGCGACCCCTGGTCTAAGATCTTCTAACTCATTCCTAGATTTTTCTATAACGGCCGGAGAATGCATGGAGAGTTTCAGATCCATTGAAGAAAGACAGGATTTTGTCATTAAAGAAACACGGCGGCCAAAAGCTAGTTGTCTATTACAAAAAATTCTACCTAGGCAGATTCTAAACTAGCTCTGGTCTCTGCAGTCACAAAAAGCCCGAATTTCAAAAATTATTTTCAGAAAGAAGAGTTTTTGTTAGCACTCTGCTCATTTCTGCGAACACGAGAATTCGCTTAGCATGCCACAGAAACCATTAATTGGAGCCAGGGATCAATAGGAGACTGTTCTCTGGAAGCTGAAGGCGCAGCTTGTCCTTTTTGGACCTTGCGCCACAAAACCCAACCAACCAATCTTTCGAACTGAAGTTCCTATTAACTATTCATTGACATTAATTCGCAGAAAGGAAACGGGTAATCTGTTACCTACCTTCTATATATCCAAAAAATGGATTATTTTGGTTACAAAGTTTCGATTATCATAAAAAGTATGTAGGATTGCGGCCCACATCTTCATGTCTTTAAAACAGCCACTGACGGCCGTATTCACCAAACACGGGTTAACTTGAATGGAGCCTAACTCGGATATAACTCAACTCTAGCATGACTCGCCGATTCTTATTCTCGAAGTGGGAAATTTCCGTGTAAAATAACTTTGGAGTTAACCGAACACGACATGTAAGACGGCTTCTGATTGGCTTGCAATCTTGCACATCAATGTCAACAAACATATCGCTTAAGTCCGCAATTGTTTGCTGACTCCGCGTTAACACTCCGAAATGGTAGGGTTATTCTAGGGATCCATGTAAACGAGTTAATCGCTGTTTTTGTTGTGGTGATGACTTAACTCCCCCTTTACCCTGAAACCTCGTTTAACTCTGGTTAGTGAATACGGGCGTAAGAAGTGGTGTAAGGGGAGGTATGGGGTGATTTGAGAAAGGCAAATCCAAGTTAAGATCTCAGTGATCATCAGTGATCATTGTCTCTAGTGATCATTCAGTAAAATAGTGATTAGGTTTGGTTCCTACTTTTAATCTAAAATAGTGTCTCAAACGTAATTTAAAATTAGATACGAATACATTCTTGGGCAAAATGTGTTAAGAGACGAATTGGGATAGGCAATTGCATTTTGCAACCAGTTCTGAAGAACCTGAAAAAGGATTGAAACAGACGGGTGAGATCGACGATTCCAGGAATCTTTTTGAATAAGAAATCACGATGTGAAGTTTGCATATCTCTACAATACAACCTATTAAATGGAATTTTTGTTCGATTCTGAGGAATTTTGCTCCAGATCATGTGAACATATTACATTTTTGCTCTTTTTCTCATTTGCCTTATGTAAACCTGAGTGTTCAAACCAAACTTTATTAAAAATTATCAAGCATTCAATCCGCATTTTTTTGTCCGTCAGTATTTTTATTTATTTTAAATTTCTTAATTTCCCAATAGTAAAAAAGTTAACTTTTCAGTTTTGCGCATGGATGTTTTGTAATGAGTTTAAATTGTTTAAAAAGGAATTGTGAGTAGATTTAGCAATTCCACAAAAAGTTATTATATTGTAATAAGATCATTAATACAAAATAGGACAAGTATATTTTTGGCAAACTAACGGAGTAAAAATAAAAAATACATTATTGGAAACTGGGATCTGTTAAAGGATGGTTTTTCCAAAACCTGTTCTTAATTTTGGCTTTTCATTTTTGGGTTATATTAGGTTGGGGAAAAAGTAATCCATTATTTTTTCGGTAGACGTCTGTAGTAATCTATATCTCGTGAGGTATCTATCAAACAATTCCAGATTTATGCTCGTTGGAAAAGCGACATTTGACACTAAAATATCCTCTTGCGGCTTTTTGTTTGATTCATTCAGCTACGAGTACAAGGTTTCAAAAATGGAAGACAACAAACAGAAAATTCGATACATTTTCGTTTTTCACTTGTTACGGCGAAAAAGATAGCCGGTTGGCTAAAATTGTGAAAGGTGTTTATCGTCCTATATAAGACTGTAACAACCAGTTACGAACAATTTTGGTTTCGTCGATTCCGTTCGGGTATTTTTGATGTTAGAGATGCACCTCGCATGTCGATACAGCATCGTCGAAAATGTCTATAAAATATCAAAACTGATCGAAGTTAGCCGCATGTCAGCAGTCGTAACCCTCAAGACCAAAAAATCTACACGAAAGCTGTTTTAAACCTTTTTACAAAGTTAATTCAAAAGAAGTTACAGAAAGTTCACGTAAAAATAATGGATTTCTTTTTCCCCCAACCTAATACATAATTGATGCTCTTTGTGTTACCAAAAAAATATAAACATTATGTACTTTTTCACTAATATTCTCTACTTTTACAGCTATGAATATTTTATTTACATAATATAAGTAGATGTCTAATGTTTGTCTTTGTCGCGGTAGATAAAAGTTTTCGTTTTCAAATCTTGGAAAGATGAACTGTTAATTATAACCGCTCTTTCATAAATAAGAACTGTTATCTTGAGTTAAAAATACCTTGGACTATCAGCATCTCTAGTGGAACGTTTAAGTTTCCTCTTGTTATTGTAAAAGGCATTCGTAATTTTTAATATTTCTAGTTAAATATCAATTTCAAAATGATTCGTGCAACAAAATATTTTATAGATTATAAAAACACCAAAAAGCTTTTTTTTTTAAAAAAAAAAAGAAACCAGTTAAACCTGTGTTTTTAAAAATTGAGATCCTCTTATATTTTTACTGTAGTTCATGCTGATCTACAGGAAAGCGAATGCCGGCGAGCTGGACTTGAACGGCGGCCTTTCTCAGTTGGCGCAACTGACGGAGATCAACGTGGAAGAAGCAGGAGTGGGTGGCGCCAAGAACTTCTTCGAGGCCAAAGTAAGCGTTTTTTTCATCTCCTGTCAAGTTATGCTCCTAAAGAGCTTTTACAAACTTAAAATACGCATTTCTTCAATAGCGTTTCTATAATCAACCTATTTAGTATTTCAAATTCCTGTTGCTTTGATAATTCGAAGTTAAGGAAGAAAAAGGTTCCGGAAAATGCCCCTGTCAGTTGTTGCGAATCCCAGAAGTAGGCTGTGTAATACTGCCTTTTGCTGACAGTTTCAACCCTATAATCCATTAATAATTATTGCACAACACTACTCACAGAGTGCATCTTGTTATAAGGATCCAAAAGATAATTTTAAAAATTTCTATATTGAATTGTTAAATATCTTCCAAAAAATACACTTTAATGTCAACTGGTAGAACTCCATTGTAGTCTAGCGAACTTACTACGTCAACCCTTTATGAAGTAAAGATACATTTATGGACATTAATTTTGAAGGTACAACTTGTTTAGGGTGAAATTCATTCATCTTCCCAGAACCAGTGGAGACTCGTCTTTTCTTTTACTGGCTCCAGCCGTAAAAACAGACGAATCGCGATTATTTTCAGGCACACTTGCACCAATTGAGACTCGTCTCATTGTATTTTGTGTAAAGATAATACTGAAAGGGATGCCAGGCCTCTGTGGCCAATGATTCTCCTTCAATTCCTCCCAGAGAGCCGAGTGGATAGCCAAAGGTAAGAACCTTCGTTTCAACAGTTTGTGGTTCCAATAAAATCTTGAGCATAGACGATTCGGAATCCACTTATACGGTAGGTGCCGATCTGTAATTGTGGGGGAAAACAAACAACCAAACCTCTCTCTATACTGAACAGCAAGGCCTCGTTTCCTCTAACTTGAGCAAACAGGAATGTAATCAGATTCTTAATCTTTCTAGTGTGTGTGTGTGTGTGTAAAAAAAAAAAAAAAAAAAAAAAAAAAAAAAAAAAAAAAAAGTTTGAATGACATAATTGCATCCAGTCTTAAGCAGCTGATATAATAGCGCTATCTCTGGTACATGCATTTCAAACATTTCCTATAGCTTGAAATCGGTTGCATTGCATTTCTATTAAGTTTGCAGGAAGCTTTTAGACGTAAATGAAATCAATTGAATGCTCGAGTAAAAAACAAACTTGCTTCTTTATCATCAGTGCTAATGCGTTCTGAATCATTGATTGTAGTATTGATTCACGATGTGTAATCGTTAACTAATGTCAAAATAATTTAAAATGTATATCGTAAACTGTTCATGCATTTCCATGTGCAAATATTCTGTGCAAGACCATCTTCCTTAATAACAAGTTTTGCTTTTACAGTAACTCTACCATATGTTTTATTCCTACGTTGCTTTTGTGAAATGATGTGTGTCATTTGTTTGCAGATCGCTGAGCAGAGTGCGAGTTCGAAGTTCGAGGAGGAGATCCGGGCCGAGCAGGAGGAGCGAAAGCGGCAGGATGAGCTCAAGAAGCAGAGGCTGGCCGCCTTCAGGGAGAAGGCCAGTTTCTTCGGACAGACCGCTACTTAGCTTCTTTTGTTCCACACATAGATACTTTTATGTAAATACAACGAGTGTGTTCATACGTTTCCTTTTTATCTTTGAGTATTATGATGTATAAATTTTAATATATTGTTTCCATGTCTGAAGATTTATTAAAAAATTATAACTCAAATGTGTGATTCATTCGTTAACTGTAAAACATATACAATAAGAGCTTATATTCAATGACTGAATTCGTTAAAGAAAGACATTCTGTTAGGTGCCTCACTTTAATGATCTCTTTAATAACTTTGTAAAATTCTTTAAGTTATACTCAAATATTAGTAGAATTTTGCAAAATAGCCTTTAAATTAGACATCCTATATTTTTGACCGTTCTTTTTCTTAAATACTTGATTCAAGCAAAACTAGAAGTTCTGCCTGGGAAAAGTTTAATTTAGTCTCAAGGCATTGATACCAGATGGCAGTGCTCACTATTCGCCTTCCATACGGACTAAAAGGTCCAATGATTCGGAATCCATTTCACGTTGTGTAGGGGCTAGTCTAATGAGCCCTTGTGTGTAAAAAAAAAAAAAAAAAAAAAAAAAAAAAAAAAAAAAAAACTTTGCTAATCTTCAAACAAACCAAACCTTACTGCATCTTTCTCTGAAGGTGACTGATTTTATCTTGGAAATTTTTTTTCCATGGAGAAGAGTTATCAGAAGATTAGCTCAGTGGCAAGACTAAAACGATCTGGTTTCAAATCTGAGCAGTGTTTTTATTCTTGCTACCAGTTAAGAACCACTTAACTACTAAGAAATGATATTCCTGACGCTACTAGACACCGTACCATATGAAAAAGCATGGTTGAAAGGTATTCACTATAGTTGTCAAAGGTTAGACATTAGCTAAATAAGATGCAGACTGAGCTAAAACTGACGATAACACTCCTTTCAAATTGAGAGAAAACTTGTATGTGATTACCTTAGTTTGGCGCAACTTTGTCTTTTGGACTCTCTGCCATTAAAACAAACAACTGAGAAGTTCAGTAGATATGATTACAAATTCATAAGCTATTTTTGAAATTAAAAAGGAGTTTTCAGAATTTTTATGGATTAAGAGCAACATTTAGTTTCCATAGTCATTGTTCACTTGACGCATTGACGTTACTAGATCATGAAATTATCGTAAATAGATTTTATGAACTTACAATCAGACTGACTATAATGACTGTATTTAAGTAATGCTGGTGTTTCAAGAAAATTATGGCTTATCAAGAAATGATACTCTAATTGTTGAGCATTGATAAGAAAATGTCCTGCGAGCCAAGAATATTACTGCCTATCATTGTAAGCTAAACGTTTCCACATTCAACACAACTTGCGTTAGAATGATTTCAGATTTCCAACTGATTAGTAAACTACAGCTTTATGGATTAGATTTTTGTCGAAGTTTTAATGAAGCTTTTGGCAAAGATTGAATTATTTAAAAAATCTATAATTTGCAAAAAACGTTTTTTCTAAGACTTAAAACCGGGATGATATTTCAGAATATTTTTAATACCTATTCGAGACATCACTTCTTCTCATAACTTCTAATATTTTGAAAAATCGTGTCTTGAAAACAAAATATTTGTCCATTAAATCCTGTTTTTCCTCTTACGTATAAGACTAGACACAGTTTAATTAGTACACGTGTGAAAAAAAAAAACACTGAGCAACAACCATAAGAATAAAGTAGTTTGTTAGTATATACAAAGTTATGTGACCACCTGTTATGTTCCTTTTATTTCATATCATCTAGCTGTGTCCATTTTGAAGGTCTTTCTGCTGATACAAAGAAAACGAAAGTTAATTTGGTACAGTTGTTTGATGGTATTTAGGACTTAGATGACAGAAACTTGGTTTCTTAATTTGTGTATCACAAGTACACATTTGATAAATTTTCCATATTAATCAAAATAGAATTCTGTGACTTATATGCTTTCAAGTTCATTTTTCTTCTCCATAAAGAAAATTTAGTAAAGGGTAAAGAACGTAGTAGTTCCTCGTACTATCATCAAATCTTGATGTGTTTCATTTTTTTTACGCCGATGGGATTCAAATCTGGTTAGAGAAAGGTTAGTGTTTTGTTTAACAGTTAGCTGGTTCCTTTCTTGGTAATAGATATTTGTAGCGTTTATGAATTCACTTTTCAGATTGTGGTCTATTTATCTCGTACAAAAATAATTGTTAAACGACAACGAGCATATTGATGTGACTATCGAGTCCCGGGATTATTCACCTCACAGAGAAGATAGGCCAACAGTTGAAGGCTGTTATAAGAAGTTTGAATAACCATTCGAAGATTTCTTTATATAATGATGCTTCCGTTTGGGAAAGAAACTTAATAACTCTCAAGCACTCACTCCAAATGATATGTACCTTCTAGAAACATAAACGCAACTTTAATCTCTTTGTTTAACAACATATGAGTCAAACTGAGGGTGTTATGATTCTTTGATTTTTAATTGATATTTTTTATGAAGTCTTCAAATTGAAAACTCTTTGCTAAAGCACTAGACGATAAATTTCTTGTGTTATGTTGCCAAATATGTTTTCAAAAACACTTAAATATTATTTGATATAAAGTCAGATATATATTTTATATATACATATTAAATAAAACATTTTGGATAATTTTTGATCACAGTACTTTCGCGTGTCTTACTTGCACATTAAGTATTCTTCGTTTCTATTGCATAAATTTAGAACAAATTTATTTAACCATTGTCTATTGCGAAATAATTTGCCTGGTTACTTTGCGTCACGATAACGAACTAAAAAAGTGCAACTGAAATTGCTTTCTTTACAGTAAAAATATTGCATATAAAATTTGCAGTTTAATATTAAATTTTATAAAACTCAATATTTAATTGTATTCAAATTGTGTTATAAAAATTTGATCATAGTAAATTATAATAAAATTAACCCTTCTTTGCATGATTTTTTCTTTATTGGTGAAATAAATCAAGTTGATATAATTCATGTTCAAAATTAAAGGAAAAATAGTTAAAAAAAAATCTTAGTATAAATTTAGCAAAAAACAATATGCTAAAAATTTCCCTCATCATCCAAAGTTAGATCATTAGCTTAGTACTAAATAGAAATAAAAGAGGAAAATAACAGAAACACGTGTTACAAACCTTTCTTCCACTCATTTTCAATTTTTTAGCAATAGAAACTCTAATATAATAAAACAAAATTATAAACGAAATCATACGTTTATTGCAACGACAACAAACAGCGGAATGAGACAACTTTAAGCTCGTTTCACTGATAATGACACTTGTTTATTTTTGACAGCTATGTTTCTTTTGATGCAATGGACATTAAAAAGGTGTCCAAACACGATCCACTTAAAGTGAACTTGTTCTTTTATATAATTTTTGGGCATTATAGGTAATGATGGAAATTTCCACCATTATGCAAAGAAGGGTTAATTATTAAAATGCAACTTTAATATATTAGTATTGAACAAGAACAGTTTTTTAAATTTTAACTAAATATTTTTATGTTTTAGATACATTAAATTTTGAATTATGTTAAGTTCATTAACTTTTTTTTTATATAAAACTGTAATAGTGGGAATATAAAGTAAAGAATAATTTGCAATATCCCAATTAAAATGCAATCCATGTTTAACTACAAAATATTTATATTTAAAATACGTTTAAAAATATCCATTTGTTTTGTCGTAATTTTATCAGAAATTTCTAAAGAGTTCTATCAACGCACATTATTAAATTAGACATTTATTACAGTTTTCATTAAAAAAATGATATTAACAAGAAATCAAAACTAAAATAAGTTTAAAATAAAATGCCTTCATAGATGGCAGCACCAAGCACAATTCATATAATTGAGATCGATGTAATTAAAATTTGGCTATACTAAGAAATTTTATGTGCATGATTAAATTAATCAAATTTATTTTTTATTTCAGTAATAGTTAATTGAATTATTAATAGTTATTAGTATAGTTAATTGAAGATTAGCTTTTGGTAACACTTAAAACGATAGTTTTAAAATTATGTTAAACCATTTCAGTTTATAGATGGCAGCACCGCAGATTTCAAACAATTTAAATGTGGCAGGCAAAATAAATATTGACATTTATAAAAATGTCCCTTGATTTTTATTTCAAATTGTAGTTATTGTCTTCGTTTCTAAGTTATAGTATTGGCTTAAATGTATGTATTTCATGCTTTATATACCACTTGTAATCTTGAATCTTTTTTTCTTCATAAATTTTATTTAATTATAAATTTACACTAAGTTCTAAAATGACGCCTGAAGAATATGAAGAACGTAATCAATGTTACGATTGATACAAATAAAAATATTAGCTAATGAAATTGTAACCCGAGCGTTATATCACTGATGTTTGATGATTTATTTCAATAAACAATGTACATTAGAAATTTAAAAAAATGGTTGTGTTATATTAATAATTTGATCGGTCAAAAAATGACACCTAACATACTTTTTTTATAAAATAATTAAAACAAAAGATAAAAATATTCAAACAAAAAATGAAAATTAGCTGCAGTTAAGGAAATGCGCAGGTGATACTTTAAAAAATTTTTTTAATGAATAAGATGTAAAGAAAAGGGAATCTCATCCGCTCAACCATTCTTTGCATGATTTTTTCTTTATTGGTGAAATAAATCAAGTTGATATAATTCACGTTCAAAATTAAAGGAAAAATGGTTAAAAAAAATCTTAGTATATATTTATAGTATAAATTTAGCAAAAAACAATATGCTAAAAATTTCCACCATCATCCAAAGTTAGATCATTAGCTTAGTACTAAATAGAAATAACAGAGGAAAATAACAGAAACACGTGTTACAAACCTTTCTTCCACTCATTTTCAATTTTTTAGCAATAGAAACTCTAATATAATAAAACAAAATTATAAACGAAATCATACGTTTATTGCAACTACAACAAACAGCGGAATG
>JAPDSC010095709.1:8388-19535 GCA_026290005.1 Latrodectus geometricus
ACTTTTTGTATGTTATTAAAGTTTACATACTTTATTTACTAATAATTATGTGTATTTCTGTTTATAACTTCATTATTATTCATAAAGCTTTTTTCACTGTTATTTTTTTCTGTAAGTAGTGACTGATACCATTTCGCAAAAAAATAAAGAAATGAAAAATAATTATTTTTCCTTTCTTTAATTTTTTTTGCAACATTATTATGAATATAAATTACTACTGTTCTAAAAAATAAATATAATAAAATTGTCAAGGTATTAACCGAAAATTTCATTTGAAGGAAATATTAATACTTCTGACAAAGGAATTCTTTTGGGGTATATCTAAATGCTAAATTTTTAAAATGAAAGATATCTAAAAAAAAGGTACATTGTTTAGAAGTATATCATACTTTTAAACAATGTAGCATTTTTTTAAATATAAGAAATATACAGGTTTTAATATAAGTAAATGCATTACAATATTAGCAAATATATTAATATAGATTTAAATATTTGAATTTATGCTTATGTGAAACAGAGGGAACTGCTAAGCGATTAAAATTTCATAGAAGAAATAAATACAAATATATCAATTTTAATATAAGCATATATATTGTAATATAGATTAAAATATTTGCATTTGTTTGTAACACAGGAAGAGTTTTTAAATGATTGAATTTCAAAAAAGAAAAATAAATATATATATATATATATAAAACACTGGTATATATATACCAAAACATTTTATTTACACACACAAATACACACTAAAATTAACTAATTTAATCAACAACAATCATTTAAATAACAGAGAATCCACAATTTCAGTTGGCACAATTAAATTAAGTTCTAATTAATAATTATCTAATTTTTATTTCTCTCATATAAGAAAATAGCCAATTTCTGAAATGTTTCCATGCGACTATTTTAATAGCATCATTATGATTTATTATCAAAATATATTAATATTTATTAAGTTAACAAATTTTCCTATATTTTATGAAATTCTTAGAAAACAAATTTGTGTTTTAATCAAATGGATCTAAGATATTTCAGAAGTACAAAGATTACATTAATTGGCATTTATATAACCATAATTATATTTTGTTTTCTTTGAAATATTCAAATTTCTTTTTTTATTTAAAGAGTGATTCAAAATTGCACAGTTTTAAGTATAAATCAAATGAATTTAAGAAATTAAATGAAATATAATTTGGAACAAAATATAGTTTTTAGATTGTTAATTTCACAGAATTCTATATACACACTCAATTTTTATTCACAGTCATTATTATTATTATTAAAATCATTATTTACACAATCATTATTTTTTAATGTTTCTCCGCCCTTTCTTTTGCATGCCGCAGCCAATTCGATATGCTCTTAGCCATCTCTGCTTTTGTAACTTGAGGCATATGAAAACAGACTGCATCTATTATTAAAAAAAGAAATTAATATTTTATAAGATAATCTAGAAAGATCAAGATTATCAGAAACAAAACTTTATATGTTAAGGTTTAATGATTATTTCAACAACTTAAATTTTATTTTAAAGATATAAATTAGTTTAAAAGAGCTACTGTTAAAAAAATTCAACACTTGTAAAGCAATAAAGCAAAATAATTTTCTTATCACCATTAGATTCTCATTTGATAGTTAAAAAATAAACAACACATGGACTTATAGACATAACAAATCCCAACAATGAAATAGCAAGTTTTAAATTTTTAATACTTTTTATAACATATTAAAATTAGTCTGATAAAGAAATAACTTTTCAAATTGATTAAATATAATATTAGTCCATTTTAATTCTAAAAAATCTTGCTATTAATATATTTCAAAAATTCTATGGTTTTCATTTGGGTGGATACTATCACCGCTGGGGGTTTAGGTATTTCTTTAGTATTTCCATTTAGGCTTGAGGGAATATGTGGCGCTATATTCATGTCTGCATCGACATCAGATTCCAGAGAATCATACCTGTTATCAGTGTTTATGTCTGATATTTCATTATTTGGGATGTCAGATTTTTTAATTTTTTTGTTAAATTTCTTTTTCCTATTTTTTTGTTTCGAAAACCCTATATCATTATCCGTTTCTGTATCCGAAATCACATATATGTGGGGTCTCGCTCTTTTGGGTGCTCTAGTAGCGCGTGAGTTGTCATTAAGCCTTTCCCTATCGCATGTGGTCGTGTTAGGCCTAGCCGCTCCCTCGTGCATAGGGGGTTGTTTTGGTACTTTAAAAATGTCACTATTGTCAATAATTACGCCTTTACTGGTACTAGGTGTACTATGATCAACATTTTTTATAATACTACTAGCTGCAGTTGTTAGTTTTACATCATTATTAACATTAATATTTTCAGGATTACTGATAATGTTTTCATTATCGTTTACAATACTATTTTTATCATTTACGTTACTATCATTTATATTTTTATCAGAATTATTTACATTACGTTCGTTAACATTTTCTATTTTATTTACACAACTAATTGCTTCTACTTTACTATCGAAATTAGTTATACTATTAGACACAACAGAATTTAAATCAATATTTACAGTTTCAGCATCATTATTTACAATTAAGGAAGCATTATTTGAACTCTTATTCTCTACCTTACTACTAATACTATCATTAACATTTTTCTTATAAAAATTTATACTATTTGGCAATGCACTACAGTTTCCAAAGAATGAGACGCACTCACCTATATTAATTAGTAGTTGAGTATACAGGTGTCCGATGTACTCCATCGAGTTAGCAGGCGCTGGCATATTGTCTCTGGCAAATGGTAATAGAATTCCCGTATTGGTAATTCCCGATGTAATTTTTGTGAATAGCAGAAATGCTAAGTCCAACGTTTTCCGAAGAACTCTCTACGGTAGGGCTGCCGTGATAGTAGCTGGGACCCCCCGGGTCACCTTCCGATGTAACTCGCGTCGCCAAAACCAGTTTCAAGAGCTCAGATCAGGTGCGTCCTTTCTCCTCGAAGTCTCGAACCGTTCTCCAAAAATGATAGTATTATTAATTACCTTGTAGTACTATCATTTTTAGTTTATTAAAAGATAGATTTTTATAAAACAACTTTAAATATTTTTTTAAGTTAAAATATTGATGAAATTTCAAAAAGAGAAGTAGCAACAGCTTTTTATTTAGAACTTCGGCACTAACTACGAATTTATAAACGTGCGTGCACTTTAACTTTGTTGGTTTAGCATTAACTCGTTCGAGTTTTTGACTTTGATAAAATCGCATTTAAAGCCTTTGCATCCTTATATATATATATATATATATATATATATATATATATATATATATATATATATATATATATATATATATATATATAAAATATAAATATAATATATAAACAAAACAGATAAAAAATTTACACATCATACATAAATAATTCTTTTTTCTAAATACTCTTCGAGAAAAATCAACTGTTTCTATAAACTTTTTAATTATTTTAATTAAATGATATTTTTAATGGTGAAGAATAAACTGAAGAACGTTTGTAATTTTCAATCAAAATTGCATCATATAAATTACATAGTAACAAGAGAAAATTTTACCAAGATTTTTTTTTCCTTACCTGGAAAACAAAATGTAGCGGAAGTAAATACAACATTATATTAAATTTGAATAAACATTATGAACATATTTTAAAAATATTATTATACTGTGTAATCTGTTAATTATTTTAAAACTTATCAATTCGTATAGATCTAACGTATTGACATAACTTACCTTTAGAATTTATGTACTGTCTACGTATAACCCTTGAAAATCCCTTTTAAATTCATGTCGTATTCAAAAAAATATAGTTTTGCCAAACATACTCTTTTGTTTTTACACATATCTTTGTTTATAATTATGATGAAATAAACGACAAGATCTTTAATAGCACAAAAATTCATAAAATTTACATAAGGTGATTTCTACTAATTAAAATGAGAATATATTCTCATTTTATTTACTAAATACAATGTAGCACAAAATTATTTACATTTAATAACAAATCGATATGATTTTTTAATTTTATAAGTAAATAAAAAAACGCATTCAGATCATTTGTTAGAAAAACCAAAAAAGGATGTAAAAAAACCTTTTCAGGATGTTTATCAACAGATCGTCCAAAACAGATCCATAAAACGACATACTTAGAAGAGCTTTATAAGGCTGTCCTGAGGACTTTCTCAAAGAACATCCAGGGGACGTCCAAATCACATCCAAGACGTCGGAGGATCAAATATGGATGTTTTGGATGTCCGAGGGATGTACATTGGACGTTGTTTGCTATCTGGGTAGCAGGGGAAGATGCCACAGAGTGAATATCATCATGAAATTCTTCTGAATAAAAGGTAGCTATAAGGATAACATACGTTTAATTTTTATGAGAATGAAGAGCTATTTTTTGTACCAGTGCGAATATAAAATAAAAGTGTTTCTTTCACAGATAAACGCCCGTAATTGAATGACGAAAGGAAGAAAAATTCCCTAACTCCAAGAAGAAAAAAATTCTCTGCGAATCACAGTAACTTTAACACGTCTAGAAGCACAAAGAGAGGGCGTTGCAAACAGGCACCAAAAACTAAAAGTTTGCAGAAGTAGAAAATCTTATATGATGCAACATCACAAGGAGTAATGTGCGCCATGCCTAGCTATTTATGAGTATAACCTGGTAGATTGGTCATTTTTAGTCTACATGCAGCTGTTGATGATGAAATAGTTGTGACTGAAAATATATTAATGAATTGGTTCATAAAGTCATCGAAACTATTCTATAAGCCCAACTGTTATTGCGATACCTTGCTATTTTCTCTACACCTTTCAAGGTGCTACGATTAGGGTGGAAGGAAGAATTCTAAAATACTAAAGAAGTTATGTGAAATATTCAGAAAATACCCTACAACAAAAGATTTTAAGAATGCCAAAGTATTAGATTGTAGTGATCATCGTTAAAATCAGGAAGAATTTTGATATCCCTATTTATTTTTAATTATATCTTGGGTATCAAGTAACTAATTGTGAAAGGAAATAAAACCAGACAGCAGAATTTATAATTTTTCTATTCCTGAAACTGAAACTACTCTTGATATTTCTCTCATGAATATTACTAATATTCTTACTGAAACCATTGCTGATGTTTATAATTCCAATTCTTGTAGTGCTCCGATTTTAAGACAAGAAGTCAAGTAGAGAGAAATTTTTTTCATTTTCATCAGAAACAAGACTTGCCTTACATTTGAAAATTTAGGACATTGAAATTTAGAAAAATGTTACTTGGGCTAATAAGAACAACTCCAGGATTGATGGAATCAACTGTAATTTTTTTGATAAAATTCCAGATTCTTTATCAAACTTATTTCATATGTTTAATAGGATTTGGATTAAAATGCTTTTCCAATGTTTTCAAAATAGCGATCTTTCTCCTTAAACATGGTAAAAATTTTCTCTCAACTGAATTATTGATAAGTATCCTTAATGAGTTGAGTATGTAAATCTCGAAATGTACAGTAAATTCCAGTCTTGTTATGCCTTAAGAAACTGTAATCATATTCATCAGAGCAGGCAGAAAGGTATCTTTCATAAAAAGCAGATCCACTCATATCATACAATTAGAAATCTAGATCCTCTAAACTTTTGTGCTGAAAATTCATAAGTTTTCTGTTTTTTTGACATTAAAAATGCATGATTATATTCGGTGATATAAGATTATACTTTAGTTGCATAATTTTGATTTTCAAATAAATCTGCTGATATTCAGGCAAATTTTTCCTTCTCGCGTTTTTTTCCCTCGTATTGGCTCTATTTTTTTAAATACTTTTAATCATTCTGCGAATATTTTCAGGGAAGTATTTTAAGCCTTATTTTCCTTAGTCTTTGTATCAGTAACAGTCTCCATCATTTATCACTATGCATTTATGGTAATTATATGTTGAAAGTTGGCAAATACTTTATCAAATATCAAACATGCGTTTAATTGAGAGACAATTACAAACAACGTCGCTGTTTGGTGTACATAGAACGGCTATTTCATTTCCTCAATGAGTGCAAATGTGTTCATTTTTGCAAGAAGACTGGTTTATATTAACAACACGCTAATTCCTCTGGTCAAATGAAATAAAAATCCTGGAAGTGATTTTTGACCGTTTCTTCCCCACATAACCACACTTTCGTGTGGTTTACATAAACGGAAGAAGAATGAGTGATCTCTTAATATCATCAGCGTTCTCAAATACATCTCGCGATGCTCTATTCATACTCTACTCATTTACTCATCACTTGCCCAGATTAATCTCAGTGCTGTCAATACTCTTTATACAACTCTATTTTCTAACATAGATATGAATAAAAGGGAATGCCAATTTTGATCAAATATTTGTTTACAACATTACTCTTAAATAGAGCCTCTATTGATCATGTTTCATCTTCGAGGTAAAAGTTATTGCTATACACTTGTCTCTTCAGCTCGCAAATTCTTTTAAATATAAACTTTGTGTGTAGTATTTTAAAATTTTTGAAAAACTGCAATTTTTCATTGAATCTTGAGTAAATGATTTTTGAAGCATTGTTTTCCTTTACGAGAAAAAGATGTGATATAATATTTTCTTGGATCTAAAATCACATAAATCTTCATGGGAAATGAAGGCTGATTAGGCAATGATGAATGAGGCAATGAAGGATGCATTGAGGCTATTGAAAACCTTTCGTTCCTTGTATTGATGTGTGAGAAAGAATAGTTAAAATATTTATTCAATCTTTTGTCAAGAATCATTGGATATATAGGTTGGCAACGAATTGCATACCATATTCTTCATATATCACATGATTTTTCATCCATAACGTGAAACATCTGATGTGCCATATTCTGTTCATCATGTTTTAATATCTCGTCAAGATTTTAATCTTCACCATTTTATATTTTTAAAGACAAATATTTTATTTTACGAAATTTTCTGGAAGAACCCCTCCATTAGAATATTTTTGTGTTCTTGAAAATGATTGATTTTAAATAATTTTATATAATTTTAAATTATAGAGAATTTCTGTTTAAACTTTAATTATTTAATATGTTTATATGTATATTTTGTAAATTTTTTCATTACATATACATATTTATATATGTGTTTAAAAGTTTCTCAATTTTAATTATTATTTAATCATACCTTTTAATTTGTATATTCTTGTTTTCATATTTTACTTCATATTTTTATCTAGTTGTTAAACATTGATTGGGTCTCAAAAATATGTTGACTTATTTATAATATATGTATGGCGCAACATATAGCCCATTTTGGATTTAGTGCCACAGCTAATGAAGCACCCTCTGTTAAATGAGACCTATTTCAGAAAACCTTCTTGAACTATATCATGTTAATTAAAATGATGCTGACATTATTTCTATCTGGTTATACTGAAATTACTTTCAAATCGAATGGGTATTTTTTTTTGACAGTTAAAATTCTCTGCGTCATTTATGAATAATATGCTGTAGGAAACTCCAAACACTACAGTTTCTAGATGTTTTTCAACAGTTAAGTACTTAATTGATTTTTTGTGTGTAACAGTTTATTTATAACCATTAATTCTTTTAGATATATAATATTTGAAATGTATAACCATTATCCAATTAAATTATTTTATCCCTATTAATAATATATGAAGAAAAATCTTAAATTTATTATACTTAACAATAGTTTTCAAAGTATTGTTTCACTAAATTTTATCAACTCTTTACTAACTACTTTACTAAATCTTTAGAATGACTCACAAGTCATTTGATTTTACCATCGTTTGATGCAAGATGGAGGAAATCTTGTGCAAAAGATTGTGAATTTTGTATGTCTAGAAAAGCTGGAGGTGCTTGAATGCTAGGAAGTAAGATTGGCCTCAATGATGTTATTACTAAATAAATATATTCCAGAAAACACAACTGCCTCCGAAAGCTTGGGTATGTTAGAAATAGATTGGGTATATTATTCAGTGGGTTACCTAAAAAACTGAGTTTATTTAAAAATATTCTTCTTCAAAACTTAAAATTTATTGATTTATAGGATGGTATAGAGTTACACTAGTGTTGGTTTCTCTCGAAATAATTAAGAGGAAAAGGAAGAAGAAATGGGATGCTAAATTAATGTGAGATAGAGATTTCACAAACAGGATTTTTTTCCCAAAAATTCTTAAGAAAATATAAATTTGTAATAAATCAATGTTAAATATTAATAAATCAATGTTAATGTTGTTGTATAAAACACTGTCTTGTTTTTTTCAACGTTAGTATTGTTGACAAGTAAAATCAGGCTATGAATAACAAATGAATAAATTCAAAATTTAAGTGCTTTTGTAATTTTAATTGTAGGGATCTCCATCTGCATCGCATTTTCCTGTATAAGAATATGCTTATTTCTTTATTTTTGAAAAGTCTTCTGATGTTGATCTTAAAGTTTTTCACCATTATTAAGGAAGAAAATAGTGTAAGTATTTCTGGGATTTATTCATTTCATCCCGTCAATTTACTTATTATTAATAGTTTACCAGCAATAATTATTACTCAACAACTATAACTTAATAATTTCAGTTTTGGTAAGGTATTGTTGTTGGATTTGAATCAATAAACTATTAACAACAGACGCTGATCTCATTATATGTAATGTGTAATATTAGGAACATAAAAAGTAAACTATTGAAAATCAAACAATGAAGATATTATATTAATTTACTATGCTTTATTCATTTTAATTTTAATAAGTCAAACTATTAATTTAAAATAAAGAGGAGTTCGAGTTAAATTAATTATCCTTGTCTTATTTTTTCTTATGAACATCAATCATTTCATTCTAAATACACAAAAATCTGTAACAAAAATAAATTTTTGACGTTATTTTTACCTTTGATACATGAAATATATTGAACATGTTAAATGAGGGAAAATTCATAGAATAAGAATCAAATTAAATTTAAATACTAAACATGCCTTTGAATTTTTAAAGCTAAGAAATTTGAAACATTTCCCAATATTAGTTTAATTAACATGTATATAAACTTAAGAGATAAATTAAATGAAATTATGTTCAATTAAAAAAAATAATATACACAATATATAATGTTTTTGTAAGTAATCTTCTTTCTAATGAGTTTAAACACTATCGAAAAATTTAAATTTTGAAAAATAGTTGAAAATGAAAAAAATTCGTCAGTAAAATGTCTTTCTGAACTGATTAAATTTCATTATTGTTAATTTATTTTGATCATAAAAAGTAAAAGCGCAAAAATTCCTTCTATAAGATATCCGCAACTTAGACACTCAAAATGTTTGAGTTAAAAACTTTATTTGATTTAATTTTATTCTTTTTAAGTATTGTTCATTACGGCTTTTTAGTATCTTAATACATTTAAAGATACAGAAAAATGTTTTCATTATTTTGTTGCCTTTTAGTTTAGTTTTAGAATCTTTTTTTTCGCTATTTTTTAATAAAATATTTAAGATTTAAAAATAAATAGCTTCAGGGTGAGTTACATAGTATTTTAGGTTACATATACTGTGTGCTGAGCGCCACAGGTTACATATACTGTGTGCTGAGCACCACATCAAAGTACAGTTTAATAGTAACCTCAACAGTTTCACCTGAATTTGCCACCTCTGTTTCTACAACGTTCCAAAGATAACACGAATATGCTTAAAAATTTTTCTACAAATTCCAGCTCATAAAAGTAGATTTTTTAGAAAGTATTGTTAACTATTTCTTATTGGAAGAATACAGAGTGTAAGCAACTCTGGAGCTTGAGAATAATACCGAAATTGTGGAAAAAGTGCCTATAAATTGAGATAGAAATTCCATAGGAAAATTTTAACTTTGAAAAACATTGTTTTTATTGTTTTTAACTCATCCATAGTAATAAAATTTTTTTGCTTGGTTGGATGGATTTTAACATAGATAATTATCAAAAAGTATGCAATTTTTAAGTTTTTAAAGCGTTATGATAAAAAAGGATAGAAAGGTCTATTTGAATTAAAAATTCTTTCAGTCTTGTGAAATCGTATTTGATGGAGCCTAAATTCTGAAATAAATCCATGGTAGAATACAGATACCCACATAAATAATTTTATTCTACTAGTCGTCTAATCCAAAATTAGCGGAATTGAATGTATGTATCTTTTTAAGTGATGATGGCAAGACACAATTACAAAAGTAAGAAACTGCATCGCTTGGTTAGAAACCAACACACTTCATATACCAAAACGACTGTACTAGAAACTATGTGTGCATTACTGTCAGAACTCTTCCCAGAGAGAGAGAGAGAGAGAGAGAGAGAACAAAGTGATAGACCACACCAAATAAAGAATGACGGTTAAAATCTTTTGAATAAAGTTTTAATATCAAATTATGAAATGAAATATTTGCCGTTTATATTTATACAGTTTTGAAGACATGCTAACAGGAAATGTGGTAAGTCTGGTATAACATGGTGAGAATTTATTTCAGTCAGTATTTTTGGTTTCGCACAAATTGGACATACAGTTTCCTGTGTCATATAAGTACTCACATTCAGCCTTATTTAATTATTTTATTTCAGTAAGAAATCTACTTCTCTTATTTTTAATTAAGAAAATATAGTTAAACAAATACTGCAAATAAATATTGATAAATAAATAGAAAAAGAAAACCATGGCTAGTGTTCGTTCAATAAAGAGAAATTATTCAGAAATGCGGAGATAAATTTTACCAACGAAGATATGAAACCATATTATTACTTTTTAACCTTTATAACTGCTGTAAAAAATTCGAATCAATCTGCTACTTTCAATGTATTTATCAAATGAGTACAATCAATGCTTCTGAAACTTACGTGAATGCTACAAATCTAATATGACCCAAATGAAATATTATGTTCACGTTTCGTTTCAAGTATGTTTTTTAATCAGCTTCCTGAGTGCAGATTTCGTGACTAACGGTACAAATAAAGAATACTTTGGAAAATGTGTAATAGCTTTTATATATTTATCTTTCTAACACAAACTTTACAACTAAATATATATACTGGAAAACCATTTTTTTTAAAAGTAAGCAAAAGACACTGTTGCTAAATAAAAGCCTCAAATACTAAATTTATTCAAAATATATGCAAATATTTTTAATAAATATGGTGCAAAT
>JAPDSC010095718.1:0-18737 GCA_026290005.1 Latrodectus geometricus
TAGCACAGCAAAGTATGGAGAATTTTAAAGCTCTGAAGTATAACATTTTGTAGTTCAGGCAGTGATAACTTTTCCTCCCTAGATAAGAAAAAGAAAATAAGGTAAAACATAAATTTACCATAATAGTTAATACAAATAATATAAAATGAATTTTTTTGGAATTAATATACTACTAAAATGATTAACGATTATTAATATGCAAACATATATTGCAATAAAGTCTCTATTATTCACTGAACTGTGTGGAATGGATAATTCCTTCTATATTTTACAAAATGATTGAAAAAAGCATCAACTGATTGAAAAAAATCTTCAACAAATGTCAATTGAGACCATTGCACCAACTGACAACCAACTGAAGAATATTTTATTTTTGAAAATATTGCAGCAATTTAAGTAAAAAACAGTGATTCTACACTTGAATATTGATAATACAATTTTTTTTAAACACAGCAAGATTATGCTTCTTTGCCCATGAAAAAATTTGTTCGAAAGTTTCTCTTTTTGGTTAAGAAGAACTAAATATTTTATGAGTGAAAATACTTTCTAAGCATTAATTATAAAACTCATTTCATCCCTGCTTCTTTTCTCATTATTGTAATTTTCATTAAATGCATTAAAAAAAACTAAAATGGCATCTAATAATTGATAACTTATTGCATTTTAAGCAATACAATAAATATGAAAACAATTTGTGTCAAATACAAAAATCTTTCCAATTCAGGAAAATGGTTCACAATACTTTAACTTACATTGGCCAGAGTGTTAAATACAGTGTCAGGATATTCAACAAATCAAAATTTTGTATTTAAATTATATCAATAATTGTAATAAGAATTTATTACAAAGTTAAAAATATACTTTTGCATATGTTTGTGCAAAAGTTATATTTTATACAATATTATTATTATTAAAATTATAAGAATTTAAATCAATAAATCTAAAATAAAAATATCACAATAGTCAAAATTTTAAGAAATACTTATTCAGATTTATTGATTCATAAAATTTCATACATATTTAACATGAATTAAAAAAAATATAGACGAAAAAAGATAAGTTAGTAATTTAAAAAATTATAATACACACAAACAAATTGAAATTGATAAATATTATGCAAATTTTATAAATGTAAATAAAATTCTATCAAATAAAATTGTGAAAATATATATTCATTGATTAGGAAAAATTAGTATATTTATTTTGTCAATATCATTAACTAATTTTATATTAATAGCTATACAAATCTTAATCATTAATAAAATGTTTACAATTTTAAGGTTTACTATTTTTTACTTTTAAAATAAATATTTTTCATATAAGTCATCTTGACACATAAGATTCATTTTTCTATATTTCATTTCTAATTATATAATATATCTCAACACTATATTTTAGGGATTTACCTAAAAAATGTCTCATGAAAAATATAAATATTTATAAAAAAGAAGTATTAACAAAATTAAAACAAATCAAGTAAAAGAAAAATTGTGCACTGTATCTCTAAAAATCTACAGAACCTAATATATGCCTGTAATCTTGTTTAAGAATAATATTAAACATGTGAATTCTGGATCCCAAGAATTCCTTGTAATTTATAAATTGATTTTGTAGTTTATAAAGCATTATTGAAAGTTATTCATTTTTATTTTCATAAATAATTCTTTTTTTAATGTGTAATTTCCCACAAATTTTTTAAAATTTTAAAATAAACATAAATAGCTTTTTTCCTTTTTACTTCCTAATTTCAAGCTGGCTTATTTAATAAAATAGATTAATAAATCTATGCAAATGAAATTCCTTCACGAAAGAGAATACAATTTTAAGAAACCCATAAAAATGTGCAATTTTTATACAATTCCTATCAATAAGTAGGTATACCTATTGATTTTTAAACACTAATTATTTTAATCAACTAAATTGGAAAAAATATCAGTAAATTCAAATGTCCTAATTTTGAAATTTTTAACATCAGAAAAAATATTAATAACTCGGTAAAATATATTACATACAATAATAAAATATAATATACATGTAGTTGTTTATCAATCATTTCAATCTCATAATTTAGGTTTTAGTTCTTAAATTTAAAATAACGTAGCATTTGAAAACAACCATACAACTTAACACTTGAATGAATATCCTCCAATATCAAAAACTTACTCATTTTTATAAAAAATTCATAAGTAGTAAGAAATGAAGTTAAGTGCAATGAAGGGGGGGGGGGTATTTTTCAAAAATGAATTACATTTAATGGCATTGGAAAATTTGAATAAACTTTATTACTAAGCCAAATTTTAAAGCTTTATTGATATTAGTTTAGTAAAAAAAAACTTTTCTGTCATCAAAATTTATGTACATAAAAGTTCAAAGCAGCTATAAGTTCATAATTTATAGAAGAATTGAAAGTTTACGTATACAAATTTTGTTAGTTTTTCAAGAAAAGATAACAAATGTTATAACAAGTTACAAAACTGGATGATTATTTCCTTTTTTATAAACACATATTTGAAACAAATATTTAAATTGATGGAAAATATTGTTTCATTATAATTTTATTTCATTCAAGACATAATTGATTTACATTGCAAAATTTTATATGTACAGGAAATTTTCTTGTGTTGTTTTCTTATGTTAATATTGTAGAAAAAAAATTGCTCATTCAGTTAAACCAGTTATGAACTAAATATAATATTTCTAGCAATTAGATAAAAAATGAAAACACATAAATTTGATACAACAAATTCAATATGGAAATTAATTTTGTTACTATACATTCATTACTATAATTTTGTACATTATACAATAACAAAAACTGATATTTTTGAAATATATGAAATTACTTTTAGATAGATTATTATTAGAATTCATAACTATCCACATTTATTGAATACAGCAAGAAAAGTCAATCAAATGGAATAGTTTTATTTATCCTATATTTTTCAACTTAAATTAGATAAACATTCATATGAATAAATATTCTATAAATGTAAACTTTAAATCTCGAAACTACAATTTAAAAATTTACCAAAATTAGATCAAATTACAATCGATTTACATACCTTTGTGTGATTATAATTATATAATTAGTAAAAAGTATATATTTTAAGATTACTAAATTAAGTAGCTAAACAGGAATACATGAAAATCATAATGACACAAATACATAGAATGAAAGTAAAACTATAATTACAGAATATTTTACAGCAGATTTGTATTAAAATGTACAAAATTATTGTTAGTAGAATTATGAATAAATCTCATAAGAAGCCTTCAATTATTGAAATTTTTTCCAATGTTCCAATATTCTGAAAACGAGAATAATATTGTATCAACATAGTTGATAATTACATAAAAGAAAGAAACATTATTTTCACATCAGATGAAAATTTGCTTAAAGTAATCCTTTAAGAAAATTTTTTAAAAGCTGGGATTGAAGTAAATATGGAAAAGTTTCTTTCAATTTCCATCAACAAACTGTAAAAATTTTAATTAGATTGAATAATTTCTTTGGAACAATATTTACCTTTCAGTTAATTTAACCTTATAGCTAATATTTACCCTAATTTTTCATTGGTTTATATTGGCGTATATGTTATTCACAATATTGCAACAAAGAAAACTAAATTAGTACTTCTAGAATGATTTCAGAAGTGTGTGTAATAACATGAAGGAAAGATAACCACATTTATTTTAATTTGGAAATCCTGTATTTTTTTAAATTTAAATACTAAAGCGATTTTTTGTAAAGATGTTAGCTATGTAAAAGTTTTAAAAAAAAAAACTAATTTACAAAAGTTTTAAAATTGAAAAAAGTTACTTCTTTTTAAGAAAGACTTAAATAAAAGTGAAAATTTAACTTCAGTAACTAAAGAATCAAAATGACACATTGAGAAAAATAAATATCAGTAGAAAATAATCTTACTTCTTTATTTATATAAATTTTCAATTCATTATATATAATTTTATAGATCTTAAAAATTTTTATTTTATATATCTCAAAACTAATTGACTGATTTGCTATTGAACTAATCAGGCCAAAATATAGGTATAAAGATTTGATTTCTTTATCACTCAATAACCATATTTTTACTTTCCTTTTTTTCACATGAAGCCTAATTAGACCAAGACCTACAATTCAAAGTGGATTCAAAACTAAAACAAACAGCCAATGAGGTGGGAATCAAACCGACTTGCAATTTAAATTGTTTGGTTGTCAGCTCAGCAAAAAGCTTTAATATACAATTTTCTATAGGGGTTAAAGATTTCTTTGTCAGAAAATAGCGCTGTAAGATTAAAAATCATTTTCAAACAACAAATCAATTTTAATGAAATTTCATTTTTTGAAGTAAATTTAGAAGGTGTTTAACTGTTGATAAGATTTATAATAAAATTTTATGGACAAAGAAAAGTGCTAAAGTCAAAACATGTAATAGTGATATGAGTTCATGAGAGAGCATTTTAATTAGCAGAATACACTTATCATTTTTAGTTAAAAAAAACATGTTAAAGTTAAAAATGTGTTGAATGTATCTTAAATTGAAGTGTAATTTTTTTTTTTTGGACTAAGTGAAATAAATTATTTTATATTGAAAGGTATAAACAACTTATAAAGTTGAAAATACTATTTTTTGTAGAGAGCACAAATAAGTTAAAATGTTTATTTAGAAAAATAAAAATTTTAGAATTATTGCAAAAAAGATGTAAATTAAAAATCGACTGATATAGGTTGATTAAAATAAAATTATCATAACCACACAAAATTGCCTTAATGAAAATTGAATTACTTGGTTTGGAAGATTTCTTTTAAGAAAGATTTTACAGTTATTACTATATAGAACTGTCATAAGAGAACAGGTTTTAATTCCTGAGATATTTATGCATTATTGCATTGAATTCAATAAATGAATAAAGGTAAATACACAAATTCAATAAATCATTTTTAAATTTCAAATATATAAGAAAACTATAATACTATAAAATGTTTTTTTTAATAAAAACTTCATTATTTATTAAATTAATAAAATCATCCGTTCTATAACAAAAATTTATGAAGTATTAATAATACAATTAAAAATCTGCAGATACAGATCAAAAGCAAGGTATTTTATGCAAAAAATTGTATTCATTCATTTATAAGATGTCATGTGAGTTAAAATTAACCAATGGCAAAATTTAATTTGCCCCACCAAGCCAAAAAGATTTTCTGAAGAATTTACAACAACAATTTTGAATTTAAAAGGATAAATATGAACATGCATTAATTTTTTTATTTAACTTTGTTAATATCTAATCTCATTGCATTCATAATATTTTTTACATTTTAAATTTATAATGGCTCTATTTACAATACCTATTTAAATTTATTTCAATGTAAAACAAATAGCAACATATAAAACTTTTTACTTTTCTATTAATTGTATTTAACTGACTTTATGAATGATTAATTTTTACCAGACAAAATCTAATTAAAAGATAATATATATATATATCCATGTTATGTCATTATTATAAATAAAATGTTTATTTTTTTAAAACTTTTGTAAGATCACCAGAAATATTATTTTAAATAATAATTTCTCTAAGCATGTTTCTATAAAACTAACGACAAATAAATGTGATTAAAACATTTCTCCAGTACAAATTCTTGAAATAGCAAATAAAGAATGTAATAACAAAAGTTGGATATTTTCATGTTATAATGTTAATAAATAAATGAATTTAAAAATGTTTACTTCCTAGCTGTGATCGCCTTCTTTCAAATGAAGTGTGCAAGAAAATTAAATTTTAATAATTTTCAGAAAAAATATTGGATCAAACATGAAGTGGTGAAGATAAAATTATTTTAGCCAACATAATCCATTATATTGGCTAGTAATATATTATGTAATTTTTTCATTACATATAATTTTCAAAATTTTATAGGTGATAGTCTAAAAAATTAAGAAAATTTTAAAAGAGATTTAAGAATTGTTGATATTATATTGGTTCATTAGACATAAAACATATTTAGAAAACAATATAATGGTCAAATTTATATTAGAAAATATAAATTCATTGTCATTATTCAGTAAGAAAATCTTTAACTTAAATATACATACTTTTTTTTAACATTATTACAATGATTAGAAGTGAGAAAAAACTGGATTATCAAACTTTTTACAAAGCCATATTTTTTTAAATTTTGTTAAATCATAGATAATTTTTTAAATCTACAAGATCTTTCAAAACACATTTATTATTCTTATGTAACAAATAAATTTTATTCTTTGAAAATAAATGGTGGAATTCATTATATATAAAACTACTGCAATAAGGAGAGAAATTGTCCTGTCATTAACAATCTTTTAATAATAGAAATTTTAATGATAGTGAGTAAAATATATAAATTCAAAATATAGTAGACATAAAATTAAGAATATTGAACATAAAATTAAATGTAGCAAGAAATATATTAATATTTTGTTTCCTGTAGGAAACCATTGCAATAAATACATATTTGGGTAGTAGAATCTTTAGAATGTTGAGCTAAATGGCTACAAATTTCAATAATAAGTTTACAAGCTAGTGAAAGAGGTTGCATAACTTGTAGAATATAAAGGAATCTTGGCAGAATATCAATGCAAAGAAAGCTTTAAATGAAACAAAAAAACTTAAACATTACTACTAAAATTGTTAAAACTTATAAATTGAAGAATAAAAATATTATTCAGAAATATTAATAAAAGTTGCTCTTAACTGCAACTATACATTAATAAAATAATTATCAAGATCAATGAACAGTGGAGAGACAAAATATTAGACATTATATTTCGAATGAGAAATTAGGAAAGATATAAGGCTTTTCTTAAGTAATGTTACCAAAGATAATTGTAAGAATTATAAAATCCTGATAACAACAAAATTATATTATAAATAAATAGAATTATTTATGAGACATAAACCATGAAAAATGCAATTATTAAATTTTTACATTATTGAAAATAGTTCCTAAGAATATTTGCTGTGTAAATATTAAATCTTCTCATGGTTTTTAAAATATGAAAACAGTTAAGGTAAAATATTTACCTAACTTTGATAACATCAAGTTTAATCAAATTTGTATCATTTAATTCCACTACATTTACACTTGGTTCTTTTAAATCTGTAGGTTCTATGTAAGGTACAAGGTGTCAATTTAACCAGCAAAATATCCTATTTAAGCAAGCATATAACAAAATTATAAAAATTATATAAATGATGTGTACATGACTATAATGTAGAATAATAATATAAAAATTAGGTAATCTAGTTAAAGTGTATTCATAACCACTACAAGCGCCTAAGTCTGAATGAGATTCGAACCCATGAAATGTTGTAAAAAGCCAAAGTGCTATCTATAAAACTGTCAGCTAGGGATAAAAATTGCTAACAAGCTCAACAAGAATTCATTTTAAACAAAAACATAGAATTATACAAAATTATGAAAATGGGGAGGGATATTAAAAGAAAACTACATTAATTCTGCTGTAAGTAAATAAAATGGCCAAACCCTAATGCCTATGCAATTTAAAACTACATTTTTTTTTAAAAAAAAATAGCTGATTAAATAGAAAAAACTTAAAATCAAAATTTTTTTATCTAAGTATAGAAATTGCATAACTCATTATTACTAATTATTTTATAACATATTCTTAAGTATGTCCTAATTACAAAAATATTTGTTTATCATAAGTTTTGACACTGTTTTTTCCCCTTTTTCTATGATATCAGCACTTTTTAAAATGTAAGCACAAAATGCTCCAGTATTTTTATAGCTGCAAAACATAGAATAATAAATCAGTAAAAATAATTTATATGAACTTCCTAATGTTCTGCAAATTTAAACTGAGACTGTCTTGAAGTTTTGTTGCAAAATTTAATTTTTATTAACAAAAATACAATCATTATCTTTATGTTTTTTTTAAATTATTTAATATTTTTTCTAATCACGTAATTGCTTGTTCAACTGAGTTTTAGATCTGTTTAAAACTACAATCTTATTCAGTATAATAAATATAATTAAGTATTAAGGTCCACATTGATGATGTACTTAAATATAAAAAATCATATAAATTTGGAAATTTTGCAATAAATGTCACGCCAAAATGTTTAAGCAATATTTTACTTTACTCTATTTAATATAAAAACAGAAATTAAATGCCAAATTTAAATTAGTTAAATAATTTTGCTGTCAAATAATTAAAAAAAATTCAACAGATATTTCTTATATCAACAGTATAGTATTTACTATTTGTACTTAACATATAGAATTATAATAGAATATAATATTGTAGATACAAGTATATATTTTACAATTTGAATATTATTAAATTGAAATAGTTAAATTATATCCGCTCTTTCAGAAATAGCAATTATTTCATAAAATTTTTTTTTACAAAACATAATTTATAGTGCAAGAAATAACAATACCTCATCAGCTTTTGAGATTAAAAGACTATGAATAGCTGTTATAGTGGCAAAAACAGCTGTAGCACATATGTAATCTAGAGCCCATCTGAGTAATGAGACAATTCCTGCTTCTAAAAGTATTGACAACAGAGATCTATCATAACAGTTATCCATCATTCCATACCACATCTAAATATTTCAGAAAAACATATCATAAATAATAATTATCATTTCAGTTATTACTTTAATTATTTAACCCAATAATCATAGAAGCATTTTGCATGAAATACAAAATAATTATTAAAAAAAAAACAATGATTTACAAAATGTTTATATAAAATAAACTCATTTTTTTAAAAATGTGAATTAATTTTTATTTTTTAAAAATTAATATAAATATAAATTATTTTTGATAAAAATTAATTTAAATAATTTAATTCACATGTAGAAAATGAAAATAAAAATGTACTCACATTATCCAAAATATGTGTGATATAGTATGCAAAGCAGTAATTATTTGAGATAAAAAAGAGCTACAAGCTAAAATGAATAGCTCCTCCAATGAGTATTTTGCAAACTTGAATAACATACAATTACACATGAATAAAAAAAACATAAAACATTTTTCAATACCATGATTTTAAACCAAAATCAATATATAAAGTTTATATAAAATAGCAAAGGGTATAATCAGATATATTTTTAATTTGACAGAAAGTTACTTGAAATTAAAAAAAAAAAAATTAGAAAATTAGTCAAAAGTTAAATTTTAGTATGCCTAAAATAAATATGAATATTATAACACAATATCATATTAAAATACAAGATAATTTGTATAATAAAGTATATGTTATAAATACAGGTATAAAATAACTAAGCATTGAATTTTTTAACATGATTCAAAACTTAAATATAAAAGCTAAATCAAACCCATATTTATTTAAACTAAAATGTAAGAAAAATCATGATAAAATGACAAAATAGAATCTCTTTTAAAATTATTTCTATGAATTCTACTTTATTAAAAAAGTAAAGTATAATTCATTAACTCAAAACATTATCAATTTTTACTTAAGACAGCAATCTCAGGAAAATCATAAATATTTTTACAGAACTATGTTCATATAACAAGGGGAAAAAATATCTCAGGTTCATCTCCATGGTGGTGGAACCCTTCCTGAGTTGGTACATCTACATCATGAGCTAATTATTTGCCTTTAAAATCAAAATGAGCAGTATAGCCAGTCTGAAATCAGTTAAGAATGTCCGAATTTTAATTAAGTCTGAATTAATATATATATATATATATATTACAGTTTCAATTAATATAAAAACTTTATAACAAATATTTAAAAGAAACACAGTTATGTAAAAATTTAGCAGAAAACTAACATCTCCACATAAGCTAAGGTTCCATTCAGTACAAGTATTCTCATTTCAACTCCAGACAAAAAAACTAATAAAAAATTATTTTTCAATAATATGAGTAACTTACACTCACACTTTATTATTTGCATTCATTACAAAATAAAAAACTGAAAAATTCTGTGGTTTTTTTTTTTTTTTTTAATTATTTATTTATTTATTTATTTATTTTTTTATCAAAATAGGTTAAACAATTGCATTTTTTTATATCATACCCAGATATATTTCAGGTTTAAAATATACAAAAATATTTTGTAAAAAGGTTCCTTTTGAATATAGAATTAGATGACAGAAAAAGGTTGTCAGAATATTGAAACTGAAGAGTAATGGTATAAAAGCTAAATCTTTAAAACTAATATTAGTTAAATTATGATTTATTTTATAAAATACAAAGGTAAAATATACCAATAGAAAAATGGAAATATTCAATATACAACATTTATTAGAAATTATGTTTTGTACAATAAATTTAAAACATTTCACTACAAATATTTTCAATGTAATATCAGAGTCAGAACTATTATCAGTGTCAGAAGTATAAGTTATATCACTCGCAAAATGCTTCCTGGCAAGTCTTTTTAAAATTTGAAAGCACACACAAAATGCTACAAAAAATTCTTATATTTTGCAGAAATGTGGACGACTAACACTATCTGTTAACCTAAATAAATAATTAGACATCATAAAAAAGCTGAAATGAAATCATGAATAAGGAAAGAGCAGGTTGCACAAAATTAAATGGACAGCAAAATTGCAAAAAAGGCTGGTTACACAAATTTTACTACTTCTACATAGCAGGAATTGATGGTTTTGCCTGCTGTAAATAAATATTCAGAAAATTAACAGATCAGTGAAATTATTCAATTAAAAATATAATGCAACAACAAAAGTTTCAATGCATGATAAAGATTGTTTAAAATCCAAAAAGAAAGACTTTACTACAATTTTGAATAATTTTGGATAGATAGATAATTATTTAAAAGTCTGCAATTCATATTATAAGCACAAACAATTTCATTTTTAAAAATTATATTCCACAAGTTAAATTAGATATTATTTTTGATTTTAAATTTACACCTTGTTATCATTGATTTAGTTATATTTCAACATGAAAATATAAATATGAAAAAATTTACACATAAATGAACATTATAAACTATATTTTATGTGAATGAAATCATAGATAAATAATTTTTACATAAACAAGATAAAATGACTTTAAATTTACTATATCTCTAGAATTAAACTACAGTATCTTCAACATTACATACATACATACATAGATAATCAATTCAGGAAATTGTTAACAAAATAATAGGAAGAGTGTCTTTTTTCTGCCTCTTAAGTATAAAAAGAAATGTATCATTTAATATTTGTTAAGTTTTTTAAGGTATAAAATTAATCTACAAATTTAGATTAGATTTTTAATCTGATTACATCTTTAAGTAGATGTAACTTTATGTGTACTGAATGAAAATTACTTTACCAAATTAAAATAGCCGCAGTATTAAAAGAACATTTAAATAAATTATACATTTCTTAGAAAAGTGATATATTCATGTTTGACCATTTCTCGTGAATATAAGCCTTTTGGCACTACAAGTGATGCCAATAGAGGCTACTTGTTTGTGTGTGTTTAGGGGATAACCGAATGGTTTACGATACTTAATCTGAAGGTGGTTCCCCATAATTTAGAATCTAAGATCAAGAAGATGACCTCCAAACATGCTTTGTCACTCTATAATTTCATTTTAGAAGACACTGCTTGAATGCTCTAACTGCCATTAATAATAATAATGTTGTAAAAAAGGTGGTCTTCAGATTTTTTTTTTTTTTTTTTTTTTTTTTTTTGTTTGTTTGTTTAAAACTTGCAATTTTACAGACATAAGCTCTTAAGATTAAAATTTAATTAAAAGCTAAATAAATATAAAAACCAACTTAGACATATCTTGTTTCACTTTCCTTCTGTTTTGAATAAAGTTCACAACACTTGGGTCTTAAAAGAAATTTAAAAATATTATTTTTGAAGTTGAATTATTTAATCCTAGAACAAAATAATTCACAGAAAGTATCCCAACTGTTTCAAAACACATGCAAAATTTTATCCTCATACCTAAGCAACATTTTACAGGCTTCTGGTGCTTTAATATCTCTTCTGTGGACATAGCTGATATTTTTGCCAAATTTTCCTTATGCATTTTTTCATTATGATAACTTCATCAATTCCAGATTCAAATTCACTGCTATCAATAAGTCTGTTCTTAGATGAGATTGGAGGGGTAAAGAGAGGAATTGTTAAAATACCGGAAAAAAATATTTATTAATGTATACATAAATATTTAAATGAGAAATCCAATAAATTAATTTTTCAGAAATGTAAGGAACAATTAACAAATGATATTTAGAATGTCTGACACATACACAATTGCCAAATATTCACTTGAATTAAATGATATCAGACCAAATATTTTCTGAAAATATTTGGTATATGCATTCAATTTTAAATAAAGATTTTTCTAGTTAATTTAAGAACAATTTAATGAAATCACATAAATTTTAAGAAAAAACTTGTTAAAAAAAGTTATTTTGCTCATAAAACAATTTCATTTTTCAGGAAATATGTATTATCTTATTCTAAAAAAATACCTTCTAACATATAAATTTGTTTTAATTAATGTATACATTTTGTAAATATTGGTAAAAATTATGCTTAAAAAATTATTAAATTTTAAAATAAAATTTGTTTTGATGAAGTTTTAAATTTTTATAAATGTTATTATTCCATATTATAAAATAATAGTTAATGGATATTTATTTCTTCAAATGATTTTGCCCTAAATACAGCTTACATTTAGGATAAATATTACACACATCTTTAAATTAAATATAATATTTGTTTCCGGATAGAATTATTTAGCACAAAAAACAAAGAAAAAATTTTCATATTGGTGTATATATCAACTTGTTTAATTATTTCACAGGCACACAAAATAATGTTACAGATGGATAAAAATGAGAAGCAAAATGTGAATGAACATAATGTAAACAGTCAAGAAAGCTACACAATATTTTGTTTCTTTATCGTTCCACATTCATTTTGATGTAGTGAAATGGCCTTTTACATAAAAAGTTATATTCAAGATAAAGTAACTTACACATAAAACTGAGTGAAATATGTTAAGCAAGACTAAATTATGATTATGATATAAAATATGTGAAAATATGTGTATAATAATAATACAAATTAAAATAAAAATGAATGATAAAAATTAACAATTATAATAAAAGTAAAAAAAATAAATTAATCCTAATTGCACAATGTATCATTAAATTTAAAACTATTTGAATAAGAATAAATTAATGAGAATAAAACAACAGAGCTAAAGTAAAATATAAGTTAGAAACAAGTCATAAAAAAAACTTTTTCACAGCTGAAGATTCTTTGTTTTTGTGGTTGGATTAAGGTAAAATTAAACTTATACAAACTAGATGTCTCAAATTCTGCCTATTTACATAAACAGGTGTTAAAGAATTCAGCGACTTCTAAAACTCATTTCTTTCAAAATGATTATAAAATGCAAAATTAAAAATAAAGTTGATTGATGGCTTTGTCAATTTTCTTCAGGTATGATGTGATTCACATAAAATACTTTAGTGCAATAAGACTCAATAGTTCTTTCAATAATTAAAAATAAATAATTTTGCATGCATAGCTTATTATGTAGGACAAAACAAAATCATTACTATGCTATTTATTAAAAATAAATAATTCAAGTGTTTATTAAAAAGAAATAATTTTGTATATACTGCAAATAATAAAGCTCGAAATAAAAATTCATTGTTACATTAATTAAACAAATTGTTGAAAATTGATATACTTTAATAATTATGTAGCAGAATGAGTTAATTCCTCATTTTTCTGGTTAATTAAAATTTATGATTAATAAATTAAAGTGAAAAGAAAACAATTTAAACACATAACAAATAAAAATTTAACTTAACTTTGTTGGTCACTATAGGAAAAAGAACACTATTTAAGTATTATTTCAAATAATTAAATAAATTATAATATTTAGCTTTAAATTGTCAAAAATTACATCATAAGTACACCAAATGGGGATTCTGACTGGATTTTTTAAAATTAACAATAGCTTGATTTTTAAAATGGTAAGACATTTTTTGTTTTTAAGTCATATAAGAATTTTATTAAATATATATTAATACCTTACTTGTTTTAATTTTTTTTTTATGAAGCACATTAAAAACTTCATCTAATAAACCTGTAGGAAGGTTAAAAACAAATAGATCATTTGAGACAGTGTGCTCCTAAGATATATAAATATTTTATCATATTTAATTTTTAAAAAAAAGCGTTATTATAATAGAAATATAAAGGGATACACGTGCTGCTTTATAATTCTATAATAGCGAATTTTACATATTTTTATAAGTATAAAAATATTTTTCTAATGTTATCAAAACAAATAATTTATTTAATGCTTAGTATTTCATTAATCAATAATGGAAATACTGATTTAATATTTAAACTTACCAAAGCATCAAAAGCAATTTCTTTATGCTCCTCTGAAGAAGAAAAGATAGTTAATTAAATATCATATAAATAATAATTTTAACCCCTTCCAGGCTCATTTTATTTCGGGATTACGGATAAAAAAATGTCAATTTTTTTTATGCTTATTTTCATACATACATATCTTTTTAAACATAATAGCATCATTCGCATGCAGCATTTCCTAAAAATAAATGTGAAAATATCTATTTAAATAAATGAGTAATAAATGAGTAAAAGTAGAAAGCCAACCTGTAAAGTTGGCTTTCTGCATGGCAGATTCTACTCCTATCTTAAATCTACAGCTCAAAAGCACTGCATAGTGGTGCCATCTAGTAGCAACATAGTAAATAAAAGCATCTGAAACCAAAAAAGGGACATGTGAAATAATTCGGGAAAGACTGGTTGTGCAGTGTTAATTTTCACAGTGCCCGAGCTAAACCATCACCCTCTATAGCTAAGAAAGCCTGAACACTCTCTTGTGACGTCATCAACCGATGGCTGCAATCAACCGCCTTCGTCCACGATTAAAATATTCCGAAGGAACTGTTTTTATGTTATTTAAAAAATCCCTCACAATCAATTACTATAATATTTTTAAATTAATATTGATATTGTTTCCACGAAGAATATATAATTAATAGCAACTATATGTAAGCACTTATTCAAGTATAACTTTGAATGAAAACTTTATAAAATCTAGACAATGAAATTTTATTCAATATTGGATATTAAATTTTCTTTGGTGTACTTTCAATGGAAATATATATCTGGTGATTATTAATGAGCTAAATCAAATAATAGAATTATTTTCATGAAAAGTATATTTATACAAAATTAATCATTCCTGTGCATTTTTTTAAAATTCAAGCAAAACATTTTGGGTGTTATAGTTTATTATAAAATAATAAATAACAACATAATCTATTATGAATTGAAAATATTTCTTTAAAATTTATTAAATGCAATATACATGATTAATTAATTAGCAAAATATATTCCCTGCGTATGATAGATTTTAAATATTTAATGCATTTAATGGGTGATAATTTTGTGTGGTTGAAGAAGAAAAGACAATCAGAAAAATAAAAAATAATTTATTAGAATCATACTTTCTTTATATTTCTTCAAAAATAATGCATAAATTTAGTTTGAAAAAGAAATATTCACATAAACATTTTCTTTAAAAAATAATGCAAGTTTGGCAATTTGAAATCTTATACATACAATGACTAAAATTAATAAATTTATATATATATATATATAAACAAAATTTACCTATATAATTTTGAATATTACAACACAAATAAATTATTTACATACATTAGAAGAAAGTTAAACTATATACATAATTACTACATTTTTATTCAATTTATTTTGATGCATTCATAATAATGGATAAAAATAACTATTTGTATATACTGAAATTTATTTTCAAAATGATTTTAGTTTTAAAAGGAAATAAAGTTTTTGGATACAATTTCTATTTCAAATTGCATTAAAAAGTAATTTTTTTAAGAATTATGAAAAGTTTGAAGTTTTCTTTTTTTAGATAGAGCATTAAACACTATAGAGTCATTGGTTTTTGTGCAATAATTTTTAAGGAATATATTTATGCAGGATTTGACAATGAACAATTTTATTTCTTCAGCAGCATGTCCATTTTCACATTTTTCAAAAGGAAGGTAAATTTCAGATTCATTTAGAATCCTTCTAATTATTGAAATTGCATATGCTCTATGATTAGAACATTTAAGGAATTCCTTTTCATATTCAATAGATAACAATTTACTTATAACTAAATAACAATAAATTGATAGTGTTATTTAGTTATAAGTAAAGAAATTTGTTCCTTTACAAAATATAAAACATCTTTCTACAGTTTATTTACAGTATTTTCTGACAAAAAGGATAAAGTATTATCAATTAAGTCAAATAAATCTGTTTCAACATAGATTCAATTTTGGATTTTGTAGGTTTACAATTATTTTTTTACCATTTTTCTCATCAAAAACTTCTCTAGTTCGAAATATATCAGTTGGTTTAAAATGCAGTTCACACACCTAGAAGCAAAATTTAAATATAAGAAAGCTGATAAACATGAAACAAAGAAGTAAGTCTTCTTTACTGATTTCTATTTGATACATTTTCTATTTGATATGATAAGAAATCTCAGTATTTTCTTTTCTAATAATAGATTATGGAAACAAAAAACATTAAGATCATTCTGCTATTTATTTCGAAATAGCTTAGAGTTAAATATTATTATAGTTCTCTATTACCCCTACGCATTTTATTGTTATATCGAAAAATTAATAATTATTTTACTTTTCTATGAAAATTTATATTTGAACAATATGAATTTAATAAGTAATAAATTTTAAAAAAGTTCCATAGGAATTCACTTTTGATTTCATTTGAAATTTTCTATAACTGTTAACGTTATTAAAAAAAATCAAAATTAAAATAACTAGCTAAACATGATGCAAATGAGACAATAAATAAAATTAATTTACTTACCCTGGAATGTTTGGTCACTTCCATAGTTTTCTCTAGGCATTGCGCTAATCCATTGGCGTTTTAAACCTTCACGTGGGAATCGAAATAGAGAAACTTTGGGTCCATTATCATAGTTGCCTTTACAGGCAATTACACAACATTTATAAGGCATGTTCTTGAATATTGTACGGAATAAAAACAATATATTTTAAAAATATGCCGAAAATGAGTGATTGGTTAATGGTAAACAACACAGTAACAAGTCTCTGTTCAAGCGTCACTTAGAAAGCGATAGCCTGCGGATGCAACGTCACAGCCATTTGGTCACGTGGTAGTCAGGCTTTCTGCTATTAGAAGGTACTGGCTAAACTCGGGATGAGCCAGAATGGTACATTTCGCTTGCCCGAGTCCAGCTCGGGAAAAGCCGGGAAGGGGTTAATTAAATTCAGAATTTTAAAGAATAGATAATAATCAAAAATTTCAATTAAAATATTTTTAATTTATTTTATATGAGACACATATCTTATATAGATTTATATACTTTACATTAATTTACCATATTACATTTCAAAAATGAACCATACAAAATAACAATATATATAATAGGTTAGGGAAAAAGAAATCTATTTTTGTGGTAGATTGTAATTGTGGTCAATATTTTCTAAAATATCAGTAAAAAAATTTCAGATTTATACTGTTTTCTGTGGCGTTCATTCATTTGTGAGTTAAAGTGTATTAAAATTGGAAGTCAATAAAGAGAAAATTTATACATGTACATACATTTTAATGGGTTATTTGATTTTTGGTAGAAAAACACAAAGTATTTCAAATTAAACATTTAATTTCATAAATAAATTGCAACACACATACTAAATTTAAATGTCAAGTTTTTGGTATAAATATATTACCTGAATCATCATTTTGTTGTATAGTACAAATTTCATTTTTTGAAGAACCTGAACTTTTCTGTTCTTCGTTTGGTTTGTGTCCAGGTTTTATTTTCACATTAACAGATGGTTTCTGTTTATTTTTCAAAAAAATCTCTTGTTGCTCTAGTAAATCTTCATCTATCTCTTTATCAGTCGATCTCTCAATATCCTAATTAAAAAACATTAATTTTGAAAGCAAGTTTTTGATCAACATATCAATTGTAAAAATGTCTTACATGAGATAAGAAATTATATTTTGGTACTTTTTAAATTTAAAAAAAAATTTATGAGTAGTAAATCTCAAGTGTTAATTTAGTATTTTGGTACAAAAATTGACAGCTGAATGGTAAAAATGTATGAAAAATTTTAACTTCAAATTTTGAAAAATTAAATAATATAATAATTTAAAACATTATTCATCACTGTATTTTTCAAAGTAAATGAAATTTATACACATGACATGAACAAATTAATTAATTATAAAATAATAAATATAACATCTGTTTTTAATTTGTGCTGCAATAACAATTCATTTATTCTAAAACATCTAAATATATTATGTTTTTTTTACAAAAATAGCATTTTTTTTTCTTAAATTTTTAATTTGGAAAAAAAATTTCATACTGTGAAAATAAATTTATCAGCTAATTCAACCAATTTTTCTCATATAGTTAGGAAATATTTTGAGTGATTAAAATTTAAAAACTGTATAAAGATTACCTAATTTTAAAAAACTGCATTTTTTTTTAATGTAAAAATACAATTAAATTGATTTTTTCTATTATTTCAACCTCATAGAGAAGTAAGAGATCAACTATTGTGATAGCAAAAACTTGATAAAAGGTTTCTTCCAATACCCTGCACTGAAAATGTTTCCTGAAAGT
>JAPDSC010095733.1:0-15212 GCA_026290005.1 Latrodectus geometricus
TCTCTAGTGAGTTAAATGTTTCACTCCCTATTGTGGCTTTTACTTTTAAGAAGTGGAAGGTGAGTGTTGATTGTTGGATTGAGCTTCGAACTTTTAACGCACAAAACTGAGATACAGAAAACAATGAACGTTATCCAAAAAGAAGTATATGTTTGCAAAAACTCCTACAGATTCCATGAGTTCATGTATTTTGATAAATAGTATTTTCAAGAAAGAGCATGTGTTATATTATGGTCGTATTATTTCCAAAACATTTAATTTATGAGTTTCCGAAATAACAATTTAATCTATATACTTATTCTTAACTTTAATAACAATATAGAAATATAATATAATTACGATTTTTTTAAAGATTGAAACTTAATTCTTTAAATGATATATGTGAAAAATATCATTTTTAATTAAAATTAAATAAGTTCTCTCTTTTCATTAAAATGTAAATAGTTTCACTTTTAAGAGTGAACTGAGATTCTAAAATAAGCTATAATTATCTAGATAAATTGCTTGCTACGAGAAATATTTCTTAGAAAAACATACACTATACACAAAGGAGATACATATAATCAATATAAAAACTATTTGATTCAATTTATAAAAAGGTAATGGGATTTTAAATGAAACATAAAATTAGTTTTTATTTCTGTACGCTCAAGCAATTTTTTATTACTTTCAGAAATGTCAGAAGTTGTCATTGTTGTTTGACATTTAAAAAAAATATAAAAAATACATTTTTTGTCTATTACTTTATCACCCGTTAGAGCCGAGAAATAAATGAGAAAATAACTACATATAGATACTTGAAAACTCTAGCTATCTATTTAAAATTTTAAACATATGTCGATTGTTCTCATTTAATTATGCAATATATATATATATGAACTAATTTTAATAAGGACATCCTATGGAGATAAAGTGATGTTAGTCAATCTTCTATACATATAGGCTAAGATGTTCGTTATATCATTTTTACTCTACTTCAATGCATATCATGCATTATATTAATCTACGAATTTCAACATTCAAAGATAAAATTATAATTGAAGGATAAAATGATTTCAAACTTTTAATTTTTTTCGGTAAATTAGGCCCACATGATTGATTTATAATTTAATCGTAATTAAAAATGTATAGAATCTGGTATTTTTCAAATTTTTATTAGTTTGCAACAAATATTCTGCTAATTGTTAGTTCAAAATCATTAAAAATGACAAGTAAATATAATTCATTAATAGAGTAAACTTTAATGGAAAACGAATGAGAATACAGATAAATAGATCTGACTGCCATAATGTCTTAAATTTCAAATCAAAAGTTTGAAAAGTTTTAATACTTATATGTATTATGGGAAGATAGTTTCAAATTCAGTTGTAAGAGAGATGTCAATTTCGCTATAATACTGGAAATTAAAATAATAGTGAAAGCATATAGCTATTGAATCAAGTATAAAATAATTTGTATAAAAATGGTTTTGAGGAAGTCACAGACATTAACATTAAATTTCACTTTGTTTCCATATAAAACGTTAAAATTGCAATTATCATTACAATTTAATATAATATAAGAATTCGAATCATTTCTCTATGAGGGTTTTATTATAACCCTTTTGTTTGTGGTAGTTGAGTTTGTAAATTTTAGTATAGTATTTACATTTTAATTAAATGAAATATAATCATTTCATTTTTATATTTATCATTAAATAATTCCAAAAATCTTCCTAAGAGTATTATAAAAGATTACTAAGGGACCTAGTTAAAAAATAAGAAAATAATTGAAAAAATCAAAGATACAGATTATAATATGTAGTTTATCGATTCACAAATATGAAAGATCTCCATATAGGTGTTAAATTTCATAAGTAGATTTAAACTTGGGTAAAACATTCCAATAACCTTATTAAATAACTTTTTTTATGGATCTTCAATCCAGGGATATTCATATTTCTTTTGGAGGAGGATGTGTATAAATAAAAGAATAACTTTAGGAAATAAATCTCAGTCTTTAATCTGTTTTAAAAATTATAAATTGCCATGATCGAACTGATAATTTTGTGCCCAAAAATCTCTAGAATTGTTATATGCAATTTAAAAATTCACGTTAATATAAAAATAACTTTTGTATGATAAATGAACAATAGTTCTTTCGCATTACATAAATGTCAAGAAGAAAATCATAAAAAATTCAAAGCAAAAATTATTAACGGCATAAAATTAATTACTGCTGTCATGAAAATAAATATAAAATTCGAGACTAGAATCTCTTATCTAAGCATACTTACTAATTTCGATGGCATATCATTCTTGTGATGATATATTTGCCAATAGAATGAAATCATTGAATAATTAAATATTAATTAATTCAGTAGTAATCTTAAACTACAAGATAAAATGCATCATAAAAATCTATTTCCCATCTAAAATAATTAAATAGACTTAGTTATGTTATTTATATTTTTGAACATTTTGAAAAATATGATTGAAAAAATTTATGTAAACTGTAATATAAATAATTTTAGTTAAAAATTTATCTGATGAAATAGAATAATTTTATTCCAATTCATCTTACAGTCTCATCTCAATACATCCCAATTAAACAAGTTATGTCTGTTGTAAGAATAACAAATAAGGTGCATATGTTTAAGATAAAGGGGAAATGATTTTGCAGTTGAAAATTTCCGACATATTTTATCACAAATATTCTTTAAAATTTGTAATTTTCAGGTTAAACTCCAGTTTAAGTATTAAAAAAATCGTCTACGATTACGACTATTCCTTAGCAATTGCAAAAACAATTCCGTTAAGACTGGCTCAAATTAAATTCTTTTAAATATCAATAACACCTTTGTATAAAAAATACTTTATTGTAAACTAAAATATTTATTAAAGAAATGTATAATATATGTTTCAACACAGAAATAATTTAAATTAATAGGAACAAAAAATTAATTTCAAAATTATAGCAAATTTTATATAGTTAAATCGTATAAATTCATTTCGAAACAATTTTTGAGTAAAATGAAAGCTACGAATTCTTGAAACAAAATATAATAGTAAAAATGTTGACAATTTAAAATGTCAGAATTTAAAAAAAATATATAATGATAGAATTATATTAAAAAAAATTAATATAAAATTTAAAATAATTTTTACACTATATTTTTTGGTAAATACACTGATGGAAAAAAAAATCCCACCACCAAGAAGGAGTAGTACTAACAAAACGAAATTTGGCAGGCGTGTTCATGCATTTGAAAGATGACGTCGATTCAAATTTTGCGCTCGGCGCATCAGAGTGAAGCTAGTAGCGACACACGGAAGATGCAAATAAGGTTTGCTTTAAATACCCGCTGTAACGTTTCTGAGCTTTTTTTAGCGTCAAGATTTGATGTAGTGAGTTGATGCTAGTCCAAAATGGCTTTAGAAGACTACGAAGTCATTATCAAAAGCTCAGTGAGTTAGAACGAGGTCATATAATAGGCCTACGAGAAGGTTGATTTTCTTTCCGCGAGATTGCAGAAAGGCTTGGCAGGAATGCATCCACTGTGCATGAATGTTGGCAGCAGTGGTCAAAGAAAGGCACTGCCTCAAGAAGACCGGGTTCTTTGAGGCCACGTGGCACTACTGAGAGAAAAGACCGCTGTGTTTGGCGTATGGCCGTAGCGAGTCATACTGCGTCTGCAGCATAAATTCGAGCAGCAGTTGGCAACGAAATGTTACCTGAACTGTTACGAACTGAACAACGAACTGTTACCAATTGGTTACTTCAAGAACAGCTCCAAGCCAGACGTCCTGTAGCGTGTATTCCACTAATGCCAAACCACTGCCATTTGCGACGTCAGTGGTGTCAGACTAGAGCTCATTGGAGCACTGTTGTGTTTTCTGATGAAAGCCGGTTCTGCCTTGGTTCCAGTGATGGTCATGTGCTGGTTAGGAGGAGGCCAGGTGGAGGCAGCAGCCATCCTGTCTGTGGCCTATACTCACTGGACCTACACCTGGAGTTATGGTCTGGGGAGCAATTTCTTATGGCAGCAGAAGCATTCTAGTAGTTATCCCACGCACCCTGGCAGCAAATGAGTACGTCAGTCTTGTGATTCAACCTGTTGTTCTGCCTTTCATGAGTAGCATTCCAGGAGGTGTTTTCCAACACGATAACGCTCGACTTCATACTGCTGTTGTAACCCAACGTGCTCTATAGGGTGTCCACATGTTGCCTTGGCCTGCCAAATCACCAGATCTGTCTCCAATTGAATACGTATGGGACATCATTGGACGACAACTCCAGCATCATGCAGAACTAGCATTAACCGTCCCTGTATTGATCGACCAAGTTCAACAGGTATGGAACTCCATCCTACAAATGGACATCCAGCACCTGTATGATTCAATGCAATCACTTTTGTAAGCTTGCATTCAAAGTTCTGGCTGTTACACCGTTTATTAATGTACCTGTATTTCACTTCTGGAATGGCTCTTCTCGGGTTTAAATTAACCTGTGATCTTAAAATTGTAATCAATTACTTAAGTTACCTATATAAATGTATTGCTGAAATTTCATTACTCTACAATAATTATTTCTTGGTGTTGGGATTTTTTTCCATCAGTGTATTTGTGCTTTTAATATGATTACATTTACGAGTATTAATATTTTACGTTTACAAGGATCAAAACAATATGCAAGGTTCCAAATGACTTGATGAATTCATATTAATTAATAATAACAAATCCTTAATAAGAGTATATTTTGATTACACACTAATTACTTATAGTCATCGATTGCAAATGAATCATCTGAGAGTTTAAATAGAGATATTTTACTTGAATACCAGTGATTTTTCCAATATAGTTTGAAAATAAGAAAATGAATTAGAGTATAAATTAAAGCACATGTTTATAATAAAGATTACTGAATATTATTCTTTGGCATAAGGAACATTTAGGTTTTATAATATTTTTTAACTCTTTCTTTATGCTTTGCATTAAAACAACAAGAAAACTAAATTTGCATAGTATTTTAATTTAATCTAAAATTTCAATCTATAACAAATTATTTGTTAAAGATACTCCTGTACTTGTTACTCAAATAATATTTGCTATTGGCAAATATATATAGATTTTGTCTATAAATTACAAAATCTAAATTATTATCCTGATTAAAAATCTAAGCTTTTTTACCATTCCATTATCTAGTGCAACATTAATAAGTATATGAAAATAATACGAGGGTCACTCTGAAATTTTTGAGATACAACTAGGTCTTTAAAGTTATACTTACAAAGTTTTAGGTGTGTTTAAAGTAGTCTCCTCCAACATCAATGCACTTTTGTAGACGAATTTTCCACGGATGAAATGCCTCAAGCCATTCATTTCTTGGAATAGATGAAAAAAATGTATTTATAGCCATATCAATCTCTTCTTCTGAATGAAAATGACGTCCACGTAAGTTCTTTTTTAGATCAAAGAATAACCAAAAGTCGCACATAGCTAGATCAGGTGAATACGGCGGATGTTCGATCACTTTAATTTGTTTTTGCTTAAGAAACTCAACTGTTAATCCAGCTGTATGTGAAGAGGCATTGTCATGGTGAAACATTAGTCCCCTAACATTCAGTTCTTGTAGAATTTCTGGAAGACATTTAGTGATATACCAGTTTGCTATTACTGTCTTCTGTTCTTCCAACTTGATGGCTTTGACCAATCCCGTACTTCGGAAGAAAACGGCCTACATCACTTTTTTCAGTGCTCGTTGTTTTTTCACCATTGTTGGCGTGGGATCATCTTCAAAGACCCATACTTTGCTTTCTTGACGTGTTGGAACGTCAAAAAACGGTATGTACCTTTCATCACCTGTTACAATTTTAGAAATGATGCGGTGGCCATCATCATTTAGTAATTTAAGAGTTTCCTTACTGATTCTGACACCCTCGTCTTTTTGGTGCTCAGTTAGATTATGGGAAACCCAACGGCAAACTATTTTTTTCATATGTAATTATTCATGAATGATTTTGTTTATGGCTGCGGATCCAATGTTAAGCTCCTTCTGTATCATTTGATAGGTACAGCGATTATCATCCATTAACATTTTTCGTATGGCAGACCTCTTATCCGGGATTACTGCCAGCGGCTGCCTTCCTGTGTGTTCTTCATCTTTAAGAAAATTGCGACGTCTTCTAAACTCTCTTAGCCATCTGAATACAGTAGCACGAGCTGGATATTCATCACCAAATGCTAATTGCAACCGTCAAACGCATTCTTCTTGATTTAATCCTGCTTTAAAATCGTAGAAAATCATAGCGCGAAATGTTCTCGCGTCAACTCCATTTTCTCTTTTGTTTAAAATTTATTCTACGCTAAACAAGTGGAAGTAAGACCGTAAAAAATCGTCTTCTGTGTTAAAATACTTTCTATTTTAAAATTAAACCGTTATTTTTTTTATTTTATTATTTTTTTTTCTAAATTCTCGTCTGCGCGTATCTCAAAAATTTCAGAGTAACCCTCGTACCCTTCATTTTTGTATTGATGATAAATTATATAAACAAAATCCTTAAAAATTTAAATGGGATTTTTTAATCTTGTTAAGATACTAATTATTTAATAAATGTAATCAGCATATGCTTTGCAATAAATAATTGTAGTTGCTTTATATTTTATGTATATTTGATGGCTATTATTTTAGCCTTGTTTAAAATATTTTAATTATTAATTCTACATATTTGTAACATTATTCTTATTTAATGATTATTAATTCTAAGAATATTATATGATATTATATGTTTACAATGTACAAATTATATTTTGCTTTAAATTTTGAAACATAAAATGCATCATTTAGAGTTAATTTTTATCCATACATTTATCTTAGGCATAGTTTAAGAAAACAAATTACTTTAAAAAAGTATTACAGCATAAGAGACTTTTATTCCCTAATTTAAAAAAAAAGGAATTTTGTCTTGAATGCAAATAACAGTAGATTTATCGACTTAGTAAAATGTTTCCATTTGTTTTCTTCTTTTGACTAGAGATTTCTGAATAATGAATAATTTAGATACAATAAAATCTTCCTTTTTCGAAGACGGAGAATATATTGTATCCATTGGGAGTGTTACTAAGATGGAAGTTATTCATTTCCTTGACTCGCAGAAATGTAAAATAAGGATTCAATTCTTTAGTAAGTTATTCTTTAACCTAACATTTTGTTTCAATAATAAATTTTTAAAACAAATCAAAAGTATATTATACTGAAATAAATATATTTGTTGATGAGTTTATATCTTTCTATACGTTTTTAGAAGACATACTAATTGACACAATCATATATTATATTTAAATTTAATTATGAGTTAAATAAATATTTGTGTAAAACTACAGAGAAAGAAATTTTGGTAATCTGAGGCATAGTTTGATAATAGTTTTTTATAATCTATTAATTTTTCATAATTGTAGACATAGAAAAATATTTTAATGTACCCATTCATATCCGAATAATCTTTAAATAAATGATAACTATTTTCAGACTACATAAAACTATAGACTACTTAAAAACCTAATTTCTTATTAAAGTATTTATCCACATCACTTCATAAAAAATGACAAGGAATGTTAGAAGGTACTATCAGTAAAATATTCTATATTAAAAACCATATTATTAAATACATAAGTAAATATTTATTAAACAAGAGATCTATAAGAAGAGAAAGTGCAGTTTCTGTAGTCCGAGGACTGGAACACCATGAGGAAGAAGACCGCCTTAGTTCCATGCTAGTTAGTGTTAGCTGGGAAATATGGAGTAGACTTGAAGCCTTGGTTGACCCTACTCCCGACGTACTTAGTCCATTCCCCCCAAGAACACCCTCTTGGCACAGTGAGGCCACTAACAGGGCTAAGGTGAAAAGATATTACCTTGAAAGCCAAGAAACAATTACACGTTTTAAAATACATTGCTGTTAGTGACTGAGGAGTGGTAGCAACTAACATTAGAATTCCTACCTAGCACTTATCAGACCCATTTTGGAATACGCCTTCTCAGTTAATTGCTGTGCTTCTAATTCCAATCTGGAAAAACTAGAAAAATATCCGATTGAGTGCTACACACATCATCACTGGCTAGAAGCACAGTTGTCTTTCTGAAATAGTACTCTTCGAAGCAGACTTCAACCTCTCACTATCAGAAAACAATCCAACCTAGTTAAATATTAGAATAAACTCACCAGTTATGGCCAAAGCAAGCTAACTTCTACTTATCGAAACTACACCGTTCCAGAGATTTAAGAAACACATTCTCCTCAGCCTGATCAATTCAATGCACTTCGAGAACAATGTTGAACCACGTGCTCTTCATTGAGGTCTGAACCCAACTGAGTTTCTTTACATAGGTCATTTCAATTACAAATTTTCTGCTGCAGTCATTAAGAAGGATTGCTTACCTGAATAACTAAAACAACTGGCCTTGGTAACCATTAATAATATACCACTAAATGGTATGAAAAATTTTCACCGATGGCTGCAAAATAAATAATCAAACTTGCAGCGGAGTTTTCATCGAGACTCCCTAATACCTAATTTTTTCTAAGGCAACGTAACCCTGACTTCTCTTTGATTTTCCGAAACGAAATAATGGCCATTAACATTGGATTGGAATCCATTATGGACAAAACTAGTTTATGATGATATCTGGATTTTAACCGATAGCGTTAATTCAATTCAACATCAACAAAAATGAACTGACTTGGGAGATCAAACAAGAATTTCTTGCCCACATAAGCTGAAAATTGTCTATGTTTGGCATAATATCTACTTTCAATGAATCTCGTCTCAAGTGGATATTAGAGGCAATGAAATTGCAGACATCTTAGCAAAACAGGGTTATGGTCATGCAGCTCTTTCTTTTTCAACGCTTACCTATATTGAACTTTTTTCTCAGGGAAAAGCTCAGATTCAAATCCATTGGCAGGCTCTTAATCACCACTACTACAAAGAGAGAAAGCCGGGACTCTCTATGGCCTTGCACGTCTTACCTCTGGCCACCTAAAATGTCTCACCTTTATAGCGGGAGACAAAACTATCCCATTCTGTTCAAATGCCACTAACACCAGAGATCTATTGAACATATCCTGGACTATATGAATATTATATGGGACAATATCTACACTTTCTCCCTACTTATCATCGATTTCCTTTCCATCAATAGATTCCTTGACTTGGTCTGACTCCATCAGACCTCTTGGATATATAAGTAACAACAATATATTCGTTAAATTTAAGGTGTTAGGAGTTAATAATTTTAAATGTCATTGCCTAAATAATGGATACGCAAATAAAAAATTAACATTAATTTATACCGTATTAAAATAAATGGAAATTTTGTTTAAAACCACGTTTTAAAATGGAATTTGTTATGAATGAATACTTTTTATTTTTATAGATAACTTAATTCAATATTAAGTGTTCAAAAACCATCTCTTAAGACAAAAATGTAAACCTTCCTAGCATTGGAGTTTTCATAGCATACAAATATATAGAATTACGTGAACTGCTGGCAGAATTATCTGCATAATATGTCCTTCAAACATATTGAAATATTGTATTATTATAATAATTAATGCACATTTAAAGTAAAATAGCTTTTATGAACTATACTTCTATTTTGTCTACATCAATTAATAAATTCGTTCATTTGTCCAGTTAAATTTATTAAAGTGATAGTTAATGTTTTTTGTATGTTAGATTTGATTATATAAATCTGTAAATGGAGTTTCCGAACGAAATGCATTTGCATCGTGAATTACTATATTAATCATCTGAACTGATATCATTAATAATTGATATTACCTAAGGTAATATTTTAACAAATATACTTCAAGCTTTAGGACCAATAAATACAAAATGAGCTGTATATGATTTTATTTGAAAGAAGAACATATTTTTCACTGTGTGACACCAACTATCATGAGAATTTATAATTTATAAAATCAATGAAAAATATCAAAATAAATTCAAATGGTATAAGAAATAAAATAAAGTAAGTTATAAAATTTCAAAATACATGTTAAAAAACTTTTTAAAAGAAGATACAATGGTAAGGACATTTGGTTTAATTTTTCAGATAATGTTTCATTTTCTTCACAATAGTTTTGAGTAAATAAATATAAATGCAATGATATTCAGCGTTAACTTGAGCAAATTACTTAAAAAAAGTTTACATTAATTAATTCGTTAACGCGTAAACTCAGAAAAACCATAGAGTTATGCTAAATATATTTTAATAAAAGAAATACTGTTTGGGTAGCGATCAGTTTTTGAGATACATAGAATCATTTTATGAAAAATAAACGTTTCTGTAAGATATTGCTAATATTTTTTGTAAGTTAGGAATATACAATTTAAATGAAAAAAATATATATGGGAGTTTGCTTTCATTAGAAAAATTCAATATTTATAATTTTCCCTTTTTATTAATTAACCAATATTTACGCAAATATTTGAACTTACGGTTATAAAAGACTGCCGTAACAACAGTAAATGTTTAAATTTAAATCTTTTAAAATTTTTCTTTTAATATCTTTTCAATATTTACTCTTTGTTTAGAAAAATATAATACATGGTGCTCCTGATTTGTTGAGAATTTTGACATATGAATTAATGCTACTTAAATTTCGTTGTTTATATATTATTCATACAAGTTCATAAATTTCAAAATCATAAGATGAAGTGCTCATATTTAATTTAAATATGTGTTTATTGACAAAATTACACTACTGGCCATTAAAATTGCTACACCAGGAAGAAATACAGATAACAAAATGATATTTATTGGACAAATGTATTATACTAGTAATAACAAGTGATTAAATTTTCAAATAATCCGGCTGGATAGATCCTGAGAATACAGTACCCAGAACAACCACCTCTGGCAGTAATAACAGCAGTTATACGCCTGGGCATTGAGTCAAACAGAGATTGGATTCCATGTACAGGTACAGATGCCCATGCAGCTTCAACACGATGCCACAGTTCATCAACCGTAGTGCCTGGCGTTTGGTGACGAGCCAGTCGCCATTTGGCCAGACGTTTTCTATTGGTGAAAGTTCTGGAGAACGTGCTGGCCAGGGCAACAGCCGAACATGTTCCGTATCAAGGAATGTCCGTACAATACAAGCAACATGCGGTCGGGCATTATCCTGCTGAAACGTAGGGTTTCGCAGGGCTCGAATAAAGGGTAGAGCCACGGGTCATAACACACCAGAAATGTAACGTGCATTGCTCAAAGCACCGTCAATGCGAACAAGAGGCCGAGACGTGTATCAAATGGCACCCCAAACCATCACGCCAAGTGATGGACCAGTATGACGATGACGAATGCACGCTGCCAGCATGCGTTCACCTCGATGCCGCCAAACACGGATGCGACCATCATAATGTTGTAAGCAGAAACTGGATTCATCTGAAAAGATGATGTCTCGCCATTCGTGGGCCCAGGTTAGTAGTTGATCACACCATTGAAGGTGCTCTTGTCTATGACGCAGCGTCAAGGGAAGCCGCAGCCATGGTCTCCGAGCTGAGAGTCCATGCTGCTGCAAACGTCATTGAACTGTTCGTGCAGACACTTGTTGTCTTCCAAACTAACCCGTTTCTTGACTCACGGCTCGTGACGTGTTTACACGATCCATTACGGCCATGCGGATAATATACCTGTCTTCTTGGCTGCTATTGATAGGTGGCCGTTGAGATCCCGCATGACGTTCCGTATTACCGTCCTGAACCCATCAATTCCATATTCTACAAACAGTCATTGGATCTCGACCGACGCGAGCAGCAATATTGCGATAAGATAAACCACAATCCCGGTACGCTACAATTCGACCTTTAACAAAGCAGAAATGTTCTGGTATGCATTTCTCCTTCTTACACGAGACATCACTACGATTTTTCATCAGGCAACAACGTTTAAATGCAATTTGTGTATGAAGAACCGGCTGAACAATTTCCTCATTTAAACACAATGTAGGAGTCGCTACTGGCTACTGCTTTGTCTGAATGTGCTGAAAAGCTAATCATTTGCATATCACAGCACTTTCTTCCTTTCGTATAAATTTCACGTCTTTAGCATGTCGCCTTCTTGGTGTAGCAATTTTAATGGCCAGTAGTGTAGTTGACTTCTTCTATGTATGTAAACATTGAGTTCAACTCAATAAAATTTTTGCAAATCACTTTTGAATCTTGTTGAAATAACAAATTTATTCAGATGTAACATTTTATTAAATTTTTATATATAAATAGTGGAATACACTATTTTTAAAATTAAATTCTTAAAGTTTGATACATAAAACTGGTAAAACTGCATTTTTATCGTTATTAATTAGGGATGTTTCATACATTTGTAGTTCTATTTAAAAACTGCTAAAATAATTGCATGTATATTTTAAATTTTAGTATATATATTTAACATTAATTTTATCAGTTGCACTGAGTGAAATCTATTTTAACATAAACATAATTAAGATATATTTTAAATTTTTTTCTATTCATTTAATTTAATCATTCCTTTATAACAACAAAATAATAGGAACTAATTCCTGTTCATAATTTGTTGAAATTAGGGGATAAAATTATAGGTACTTAATTGTTCTTAATATTTTTGAAAAATTAGAAACTTATATGTTACTTAAAAACTTAATATGAAAATTAATATGTATCGTGTAATAGATATATTGTAGAAAAAAATAACTTTTAAATGCTCGATTACAAGAAAAAAAATAAAGGACATACGATAAAATTTGATTTAATTATAAAAAACGTATGCTTTACCTAATATAATAATTTTAATATCCTCTTTCTAATAATGTTAAAAAAATATATTCCAATTCACTAGTACTTTAAAAAATCACTATTCTTAATAACTAATTGTGTCACAGAACTAGAGCTATAGCTTTAAATACACAACAAGAGCAATTTTGAAATTAATAATTGCTATTCATATGGCTATTATCACTTATTAAAGTTTGGAACAATTAAAACGATAAAAAATAAATGTATTATATATATTAGTAGAAATCAACTAGAAAATATTTAAAATGGTGTACTGAAAGAAAACAGATTAAATATTTAATATATTTATGGCATGGTTTATCTGAATGTAATAATATTTAGTTAAATAAATTGGCTAGAATATAATTGAAGTAAAAAACTGAAAAATAGCAAATACTATCAAATTAAATAGGTAAAATAAAATTAAGATAAATGTCTTTGAATATTTATGTTTTTGAATTACTTAAAATAAAGTTTGTGAAATGAAAATTTGAAAGTTGATTAAAAAGTTAAACGAAATATGTGCATAGTATTTTATATACCAAGGTTTTTGCAAAATTTCTAGACAGTTCATATATATTTCTCAACTATCTTTTCCTCCCCTAAGAAATAAGTTGCCCAAAAATATGAAAGCTGGGTTTTCTTAAAATTATACGTACGCTGTTAACGTAAATACAAACTGGATTTTTCTAAAAAATGTCAATTTTTTCAAGCAATTAGTCTAAATATATGTTAGTTATTTTATAGTTAGTTATTGCATATAATTAACTGTATAAACATAAAATCAAATTATCATTTCTATAATAAGTGCATTTAATGATGTTTAACCGTGTTAGTGTTTCAATATAATAAATTTCAACAACTATTCATAAGAACAATATTGAAATATTTTATCGAAATATAAAAATGACAGTGTCATCAATATTGGACAAATAAATAAGCTCATTTTTTAAAATTCACAATAATAACCATTTGCTCACATTTAATATTCATTAAAAATTTTAAATCTAAAAATAAATTAATTTTTGAAGTTACATTTATGAGTCATTATTTATTTCATTTAACTATTTTCATATTTAAAATATATCTTTATAATATGAGATTATTTTGAACACACGAATGTAATTTATATTATGTGATACTAAATAATTATCAAAATTTTAATTTAGGAATCAGATTTTAATTAATATATATTAAACATTTTTATGTAAGATAAATTAATCAATGTATCATATTAACAGTTTAACATTGACATTATACAAAATGGCAATTTTTTATAAATAAATTTTCACCTAATTTTGGATAATGCTTATCATTATTCTATCTTATATAAAGCAAAGAAAATTATGCAAATATTTAGTAGCTTAAAAAACATAAAGAAAAAAAACATAAAATTATAATTTATAAAAAATTTACATTTTTTTGCGTTATATAGAATTTGTCTGTAATATAAAATGAAGCATTTATTTGTTTTAAATTTAAAATAAACGCGAGTATTTTGTTGTATTTACAGAGTTTTTGAAGCTAATTATATGTTGAAAAAGAATATCTACAGAGGAAATATGTTGTAAGTATAAAAAATAGTTAAATATAAATGATGATCGATTCTGATTAATTTGAATAAAGAATTTAGAAATTTGAATAAAAGAAATTCTTGCATCAAAGAAATTGTAATCTAGTTCTAAGTAAATATATGATTTCAAAGAGAACCTTTTCAGACAATTTTTTTTAAAATATATATATATACTTTAAGATTACCTTAAATAAATGAAATGTAATATAATATATGTCTGGGATATACAATAACAATAATACGATTTTTTTTTCCAAATAGTCCAAAAGCTAGTTTAATGAAGATTAAAAACTTTGAATAATTGCAAGAATTTATCCAAATTTAATACCTTTTTTTCTATACAATGTGTCTACAGAAATTATCAGCTAATTTTATTTAGAGTAATTAAATATTATTTCTTGACTATGAATCCTAAGATTAAGAATATTTTCCACAAATTTAAATTTATTATCATTATATATAGGTTAAAAGCCAATTCTATTCTGATTAAACCATCTAAAATGATGCAAATGATTTATTTGAGAAATGATCTTAATCTCTCATTTGATATTTTTAAAGAGTGTATAATTTAAAATAATACATCGATGAATAAGTAGTCCAAAATTTTATGCAATGGTAGTCATTAATTGCTGATGTACTTTAATGAATTTTTAAATTCAAGTACTTTTGAGTTTGATATTAATTTAAAGCATGATTCTTTTTGTTGTTGTTTGAAATTAGCTTAAAATTGCTGGCTCTTATCAAATTTGTCTTCATGATTAAAAAATGACCCTAGTATGACAATCTTACAAACAAATTAGTCTCTTTATTATAAATTATTAATTGTATAATTTAACTCTTTA
>JAPDSC010095741.1:0-24683 GCA_026290005.1 Latrodectus geometricus
CATATTTCCTTATCTCAAAACATGTTATATCTAAGTGATAGTTAAAGGTTGAGTCAATTCTTTTATATTGACATTTTCCTTAAACTTTATTTCTCTGACAAACTACATTTCCATTATTTTTATGTATTGAGTATTTTTATGGACCACTGATAAGTATAAACTTATAGCCTTTTATTGTAATCAGAACATTTATCACCTACGTGTTCTTGTCACGTGTTTTGAATTTTGAAATTTTCATGTATTTCAACTTTGTGTGCATGTAGAATATGTTAATTTTCAATTAAATACAAATGTTTATGTATCCAATTGAAAGTAATTTAATGTAAAATTTAATAACAAAAACAGATTTTAAATATCAGAATTACAAAAAAATTTATGCTCATTGTAGTACAATAAACAAATAGAAATCGTTTTGAATAATGACTGGCAAATCAGAAACACTGTTCTGAGGACCAATCAAATTTATGTAACTATAATTTATATTATTTGGATGGTAAAAAAGTTATTATTTTATTTTGTTTTGTTTGTTTGCGAAATGATGCAATCTAGTACAGATAATTAGAGTATTGCAGTTTTTGAATATTTGAATTAACCTTTTTTGAATTAAACTAATTTTAAACAATGTCACCAATAAAAACAACTGATTGGACATCTTAAAAAACAAGCCAAATAGTCAGATTAAGAGAAAATGGCCTCTCTTATGCTGAAATTGCAAGACAAGTTGGTAGTTCATTGACTTGTTCTGGTTTACGAAAGTTCTGTTTACGTTATGAAAAAAGAAAATCAGTGGAAAATAAGGCCAAATCAGAAAAAAAATGCACAAGTGCTACTGCCAATCGAAAAACTAAACGGCTATGTCTTCAAGATAGAAACATTTCATCAGATGCCATTGGATGTGAAATGAATGCAGTGAGAATTGCAGTAAGAAGAAAGTTATCAGGATTTAAACTACAAGCTAGAATACCAAGGAAAAAGAATACAATGAAAGGAATACAGTGGGTATTCAAATAAGTTTAAGAACAATAAAAATAAGGTTGTCAAGATTTGGACTACACAATAGAATTCCAATGAAGAAACCATGTTTAAATCAAAAGCAACGTAAGAAAATCTAGTTAAGTGGGCAAGATAATGCATTAAAAGGTGAGAAAATCAATGAAAGCAAGTAATCTGCAGCGATGAGAGTAAAATATCGCTTTTGGTAGTGGTGGTAGAAAATACATGAGACATAGAGTAGATGAAGCATTTCATACAGATTGCATTGAAGCAACTACAAAAACCCCCAAAAATGCTATGATTTGGGCATGCATGTCTGCAAATGGTGTGGGCCAAATTCAAGTGATTGATGGCATTCTGAATGCCAAAAAAAACATCGAAACTGTCCTGGTACCAAAATTGATAAGTTCCATCAACGATTTCTTCCTCAACAAAGCACCATTTATTTTTCAGCAGGATTCATCTCTATGCCACACAGCAAAAGTATGCAAAACATGGTTTCAAAATAAAGGTATAGATATATTATCAAGGCCAAGAAACAGCTATGATCTCAATCCAATTAAAAATTTGTGGCAAAGTTTAAAAATTCTTGTACGAAAAAAACGTTATCCTATAAAATATAACTTGTTGAGTTTATAATTGGTTCTTGGCACCATATAATTACGAAAGATGAACTACAAACACTTGTTTACTCGATGAAAAGACATTGTGAAGCTGTTTTAAAAAATAAGAGTTGTCCTAGTAAGTAATGATTCAGTACGTATCACTTTAAAAAGATCTTAGTATTAGTTGTATGACTTTTTTTTATAATATAGTTTTTGTTATTAAATTAAAGTGCAATCAAGGACGTTTTGGCCATTTTTGCATTACCATCTAGCGAAGTGAGAATATGTATGCAAATTAGTGTATGACGTAGTTGACATATCTGTTAGTAGAGAGTAGGACTATCTCCCAACATAAAAACATGTCCACCGAGCACATTCATCAATTGTAACTCGAACAGTTGTGAAGAGAATTTCGATACACTTTCAGACAGAAAGTAAAAAAATAGACACACCTTTCCAGTTGTTTTCTTATCGCTGATGAAGAATTTTTCCACCAAGTCATGTGACACTCAACGCGGTGGTATTTGAAGCAGCATGGAATATTAGCATTTTTACTTATATTAACAATGAAGCATAGGAAGATGGTGACTTTGGTCGGGTTAATGATCGATCTGGATATAGGAGTGGCACTAGTGAAGTTTCCAAGACGTGCCGGTTCTGTGTGAATCATTCTAAAGGTCAGATTGGGCTTCGGTCGTATTCGACCAAAGCGCATGCTCTCTGATTGCTTTTGATATCGTTTGAGAAAATCTGCACTGACAATTATAATATTGCGTATGTGACACACACTTCTTTAGTTTGAGTGGATTGTGATTTAAGCTATGAATGGTATATTTCTGACATCTTAAACAATTAACTTTTCCCTATCTCCGAAACCTTCGAATAATCCAGTAATCAACTAGGTAATATGACAAAACATGTTGCTCGTCGTATTATAGTTTTTTATATGTTATAGTGTATTTTATTAGTTTTTTGCTCTGCACCAAGTCCAGGCTTATTACTAAATAAAAACACATGTCAGGGATTATTTTGATGTCCTTATAAAAATAAATATTCTCATACTGTAAGCAAGCATTTACTTTTCAACCCTCATTACTAATTTTTTCAATAAAATTTATTACTTAATTTTTTTTTAAATATGGCATTTCTAGATTTAATGCATCATAAAAAATTATATAAAAATTGCAGGTTGTTACATGATTTTTTCCTTGCATTGTTTAGACTGTTAAACAATAATTGGACTAAAATGAGACAAAAATAGTCTCATTTAAGTCTGCTTATTGACTCAAAATATTTGAATGTCTGTCTACACTGGTTTCTGAAATGCTGGCTTCAAGATTATACAATGCATATTCTTTATAATTAAGAAACCGCGGAGAAATTTATTTTCACAGAAAATTTTACAAATGTGTTTGTAACATGATCATACAATTTAGATTAAGTTATATAGCATAATGCAAAATTTTCTTATATCTTATTTTTATCAAATTACTTTAGATATGATTTTTTTTACCTCAAATTTAAGAAATAAATCATATTTTTCCAGTCATGAAAATATTTTTCAAAGGAAGTTCAAAACTCAAAAGCAATTTTCATGCTAATTGAAAAAATTCTTAAGTATTTTTAGTTAGACTTGACTTCTTGAGAAAAAGTAATTAAAGTTTTCTTGTGACACAATGTTGGAAATATCGTTATTACTTAATCCATTTTATTACGGTAATCACATCGCAATACATTTCATATCTATATATTAAAGTACAGTAACCCACATAAAAATATATCTATATATTAACAGTATTTAAATATATAAACAAATATTAATTTTCTTGTTCGTGAAATTTTTTTTTGTTTCTAATGGTGGGCAGCTTTGAGCAAGTACGTATACATACAGTGGGCACCTGTGAACCGAGTCACGAAGGTACGAATAGCATCGCCCATGCCACACCACCACAAACCCGTTTATAGAGCGAGCCACATTCATCCATCATCTGAGGAAAGGACAAGAAACACACAGAGAGAGAAAGTACTTCCATGCCCGAGCCGGGATTCAAACCCAGGTCCTTCCCATCCATAGTCAGTTACGCTAACCACTAGACAGGTTGGGTGGCTTGGACGTGGTATCATTTGTATAAAATGGATGTAAAAGTGGTTGAGAATTTGTTAATTATTTTATTTAAGCTCAATAAATTGTATAATGTTTTTATTAAAATTGTGAAAGTCAATTAAAATGTGCTAATTTAACAAGTTTAAAAATATAAAATAAGTATACATACTACATTATAGGAAAAATTATTTCGTCAAGGAGTGAAAAATATTAATGTGTTACTACTCTAAAAAAGAGAGCACCGTCTACTAATGTAATCAATTGCTTAAAATATTGTATAAGCAATTACTTGTAATATTATGTTTTAAATACAAATATAAATAAAAAAAGATATTTCTAACCCTCCGAACATACATTAGTTAGAAAAATTAAAATGAATCTTATTACGTTTCCTCATAAATCTAACTCAATAATTAGCATTCTCTCAATATTTTTCTTTTAAAAAGTTACTCTCTCACAATTCATTGCACAATAACAGAATAAATATTCCTTAACTACTAATAAATTAGGAATTTTAAAAGTTTCATTTTTTTCCTCGTAGGACTACTAAATTGCTAACTTAAAATTTTAAATCATCTAACTTCGTGTTATGAAGGCGTTTTAACTTGCAGAGTAAAATCATTCATCTTTCGATATGAGAAAATAAAGATTGAAGCTTTCACTAAAGTTTTTATTTACGAAACAATTTTCAAACAGTAGATTGAAAAGCATTTTTTATTTTCTTTTTTACTTTTTAAGAAGTCCGCGGCATTATATTTTCTTCAGAAATAAGATTTATAAGCTTGAGGAGAATTTTGTTTCTTATTGTTTATTTCTGATGTAATTCTTTAATCTACCTGTCTCTTCTTTCTTGGACCTTAGCCAAAATAGTGAAATTGATTTTGAGTTGTAATTTCTTTTCAACATTATAAGAACTGTGCTCTCATTAAAAAATAATATAATTGAAAAATGTAAAAAATCAGAGCTTGAATGTTAGTCTTTTAACGAAATAAAGAGAAAAATTAAAACTTGGTTGTCAAAATAGGCATTGGAGTCTCTCTTATATAGATAGAAACTTTTCTTTAAAAAATAAATAAATCTTTCAGTTAATAATTTCTTACATTTAAAGTAAAGAATAATAAATGGGAAAACATGGAGGAGAGTTAGTCTAAGACATTGAAATTACGAAAGGTTGATAGCGTTTTTTCTTGAGTTTATACCTAGTTATATTTGTAACAATATTTATACAAAAATATCCTATCATTAAAATTATGCTGTTCCTTTTAAATTATTTTGCTCTTACGAGCTACATTAAATATAAGGTGTCATAAGTAATATATCTAAAAGAAGTCTAACTAGTAATCAGTAAATATAAACAAATCTTGTATAGCAAATTGCAAAAATATATAGACAATTTAACACTTCTAATAATTGTGATAAACATGTAAAATCTTTTGCATTAATATTGTAACATTTTTAAGAATACAAATAAAATGTATAGTTTCATTTTTTGCCAAAGTGAAATATGATATTATTTCTATTAGTTCAGAGAAAAAAAACCAAAATATGTACCATATTTTATTTAAAACCTTTTTTTTATCCGGATGTTTTTATAGTTTCTTATAAGTAAATGTTTTTCATGACATAAAATTCTAATATTGCTCAGAATTAGTATTTATATTTATTTTGTCATTATTCAAGAATACTATGAAACTTATAAATATTAATATTTACATTTATTTCACTTACAAATAATGAAAATATCATTTAGGTATTTTTGAATATATGGAGCACATTAGAAATTTTCAATAGCAATAGGCTTCAAAATGTTAAATCAAAAATTTAACTCCCATCTTAACTCTTTGAATAATAAATGTCTCAAACATAGTTAAATATTAACAACTAATATTTGTTTCCAATTTAATTTTCTCTATTATTTGAAGTCCTATATTTTTCAGTTCTTTCCTTCAAGAACTCGTGTAATATCTTATGAATATTACTAGGAAAAAATGATTTATTAGACCTATACAATTATAATTAATTTTAAATTAAAATAAAATAAACGTTGAATGCTTTCATAAAATTTAATCTCTCAGATATGCATTCAATTTACGGTAATTTGATTTACGTTCTTACCGGGACAAAAATTATAAGAAATAACTAACATGATTTTATGCTATTTTGTAAATTATATTTTTGTATTACAAAAATAGTTCTTACATTTATCAGGTATAACCAAGGTTCTCTTAGAGATAAAAATATTTAACAGAGATAAAACAATGTATGTAGGTACTATTAAAGTTATACAATGCGGCATTAAATGTTAAAATGTAATCACACTTAGCTACAAATTTATTTATTTATTTTGAAAATTCAAATTTACTAGTATAAAGAATTAATATTATGTATATTTTGAAAATCAAAATTTATATTAGAGAATATTGTTAAATTATTACAAATTTGATATTGCATTGTAAAATTACCCATAAGATTACCCAAGTTATAAAATATGTACATTACAATCCAAAATTAATAAGAACATAATTAGATATCACCTCTCTTGGAATTTGAAAAATTTAAACAAGTCATTACATTTTTTGTAGCTTATCAAATAACGTCACAATTTTTGCGACTTTGCAACTCACTGTCATTTTTTATAAAAAAAAAAAATTATATTTTTTTTAAAAATATGAAACAATTTTTAAAAATAATTTTTAGTATTAAATAAATATGTCAATATAATATGCCATTAAGTTGTTATAGTTATAACATTTCTATAACTAATTTCTAGATTTATATACATATATATATATAAATATATAAACTTAATAATGATAAATTATAATTAACATTTAATAAATAATTTAAAGTAACAAGTTTTTAAACTTTATATACTCTTTAATCTCAAAAAATTTCTTTACATCAAATTTTTTTATATTTGTATTTTCTGATGGATTAATACGAATAAATTTGAATGTTATTAATTATAGATTTCTTAATTGTTTTCATGTTTAAAAGTTCCTTAACATTTTTTTAAATTCCAGTCATTTTTCTATATATTTCTTCTTATATTTATTCAAAAAGAGGAATTACAAAATTTCTTTTTTTTTATTTAGCATATTCTGTGCTTAAAATCTTTTGATAGCAAAGTTTATTTTTCATTTTATATTTTAATGGATTTCTTAAAGCCTTTAATTTTATTATAAAAAAGATAAAAATGTTAACGTAAAGTTTTTTTCATAAGAAAATTCCTTGTTATTAATACGAATATACATCATTGGATAATTGTAGCAGTGTACGCGAATAAAAAATTGCACAATGAAATTTTTCATAAAATTATATCGAAAATTTCCTTTGCAAAAAGATGAACATAAGCATAATTATGTGAATATTTAAATTAATAATCTAGGATTAATGTTATATACAGTTTAATTTAGGAACTGCTTAAAAAAATCGATGGCAGTTTCTCCTACAATTTTTTGTTAGATAATACTTTAGAGGGCCCCTTTGATTCTCGCCAAGTTGTGATCACGATTGATCACCAAGCTGGACAAAACCAAATCGTGTTTTGATTAGTTTAGATCCAGTCGAGGTAATGATTGGTTTATCATTTTTAGAATTTCGAAAATCGAATGGATGTTATGTTAATTTTAATGTTCCACCATACATGTTAGCTCTGTAATCGTTGCGAACAGGAATGGCGCCAAAAAAATTGCTAAGTTCACCAAAGGTCACTCTATAGTTTTACCCAATATTTATTAAAGAATATTATTTCTTCAATTTCACATTAAGAAATAAAGATTATTTTCTCGTGAATCATATCTTATTTTACAATCGATATTAGCAAGTTAATATGTATAAGAAATTTCTTTGATTGGTTGTTTTTGAAACAATAACAACTAAAGTTGAATGTTCCTTATTTTGATGAATTATGGGAAAAGAGAGAGAAAAAGATCAGTTAGTTATTAATTATTTACATATTATTATATTATAGTTAGTTTTCTTACATTAATATTTTAATTTCTAATAAGTAAAAAAAGCAGATGCTCCAATTATTAGTCTTAAGGTATGTCCAGCTTTTATATATAAACCAAAATTATATTATTGTTTTTATTTTCAGGGACAATAAGTATATAATTTTAGGCATTTGTTAAAAATAAACATAATTGAAATCGAATAACATAATACTTAGAAATTAAATAATCAAAGCACGTTTTCAATAAATTGGTAAATAAAAGCTTAACAGTTTAAAAAAAAATTAAAACATGTTGCCAATATTTGTAAATTTATTTATTGCATTATATTGCACTATAATTAATATCTACTAATTCAATAAGAGCAATATTTAGAACATTTCTGACAATAAATATAATCTAAAACAAATAATAAAATGGGGTTAATAAAATGAAACAAGTTTTTCAATAAATTATTTTATAAAATATTTGTGAAAACTCCAATTTATTAAAATAATACTTTAGTTGATTTATAACTTGATAGTAATTGCCACTTACTTTATATAATGTAAGTGTTTGTAAAATTACATCTTTTCTGTTTACGAATAAGCTACAATTTCTGCATTTTTTCAGATATTCAGGATTTTAAATTGATGTTGTATACCGTGTGTTAGAAATTATTTTTATTGTTTATCCATTAATTTGCATGCTCATCATTAATAGCATTTTCCATATTTCTATGATACATTAAAATAGTTTAAACATTATTTTTCAATTTTTTTATACTAATAGTCAAATTCAGATATGATCTTAAAATTACAATCCTAGATTTAGTTAAAAATTAGGTTTTAGGAGTTAAAATAGACCATACCCTTTTTTCGAAAAGAATCTTGAAAAATTTATATAAAATATTAGTAGTATTTGAAAATAATGCTTATTTTATTTTGTATTTTAAGAGAATACAATAGTACAATACTTGCTATAGTTTATTGACAACATAATATTTTCTATTTAGTTCATTTAATCAAGTAAATTTATTTGGAAGGAATATATTTAAAGACTATTATTTTATAAATAAATATCTCTCGGAAACTCCATAATAGAATGTAATTATTATATCCCCTTAATGTAAATCAAGTATTGCTAAATATGGGTACACATCAACTCTCTGGATGAATAAATATCTCTAGGACACTCTACAATAGAATGCAATTATTATTATTATCATTGTAATGTAAACCAAGTATTGCTAAATATAGGTGCACACCAACTATCTGGATGTTGTCAATTTTTATATAACTGATACTAAATATAGTTGTTCTGGATTCTGAATTTCATTGTATAATATCTCTAGAATATCTTAAGAAACTGTGAAAATTTATTTCGTACAAAATTCAACTTTATTTAATTTTAAAAAAGTTTAAGCAGTATTAAAATAGAAATTATTTGCTAAAACAGTACATTTATATTTCATAATGTGAATACAGTTTTAGTAAATAACTTTTCACCAAAAATTTGCAGAACCGTATTCTATTCACATTTGAAATCTGGATGACTTTTTCCAAACTATTTTAATCGGATTACTTTTTATTGTTGATGATTTACTGTATATGTACTCATCTATATAATAGGAAACAATGTAATAAGACATTTTAAAAGCTTTTTAATATGAATAAATAACTGCGAATTATTAGAATTGCATTTTATCATTAGGCATATAAAATATAGAACATTCTGTTATGAAATCTCGATAAAGTTGAATATTAAAAAGAAACTTATTCAATTTAGAGTGCACTTTAAACACGTGTCATAATAAATTTAATAATTTATCAAGATTAAAATCTCTAGAAATTCGTCATGTGTGTTAAAAAAAGTATTAATAATTAAAATTTTTAATAAAATGAATTTATTTTTATTATATTATTTGAGGTATTATAGTATATTTTCCTCAAAACTCTTTTGATGTCATGTGAAAAAAGCAATTTTAAAATATATAACACAATAGATGTAATATAAGGGTCAATTGTACATACTTTTACATTAATTAAATTTTATTTATAAGTAGTTAAGAAAAATGTTTGTTCTTTATTTTTCTAAATCCGTCTTTATCTCTCACATAAGAGTAAATTACTAGTTTACGTCTTCTGAGATTGTCTTTTTTTAGGAAAGAGATATAAAGACTATTTATTTAAAACACGTGTGTAATCCGACCAATCATTCGTAAGGTCCTAGATGTAGAATGTCTCTATTTCCATCATATTTTTTTATATTCCATATAATGCAATGTAAAATATTCTGAAACAAGAAGCAATATACCGCTCCTTTTGCAAATGCTCAATTTTTCCCCTTTTCCTCGACTTTTCCCTCCCTTTTCCTGTGATTCCACAATATTTCTTTTATTTTAAATAGGATTACCCGGCTCCAGATGCAGAGCTTCCAATAATGGCATCTCTGGTACTGGTACTATCTTTTCTTTGGCCAATCTTGTTTTTCCCTTTAGTTCTCCCTGGATATCAATCCAAACAAGACCCAGTGGGACTATTGCACATTCTTTTTCAATTGCATTCTGGGAATCTGTATATAAAATGTATATAAACAATGTGAATGCAGGCATCTTTCAGATTTATTTTCAGCGCATCATGAGAAGAAATAAAAAAAAATTGCGCAAAAGAAAGCATACATACGTAAATTTAAAGAAAGGTATTATTGAAAGTCGGATTTGAATTTATCCCATGATTCATGATTTTATTTTGAGTAAGAGACATATATCTTAGCATGTTATGAGAAAAAGCTTTGTAACTTCTCAGTCGTAAAACTTATTGGACTTTCTTACGTTACAGCTGCGTATTGCTGTCATCAATAGTCTTCTGAAATATGTTGTTAAAATCAATGCACAAATAAACACGTATTAACAGTTCATACGATTGTGCATCGCGTATTATAATATTCCCATTTTTATAACTCTTCATAAAGTTATTTAAATTTAAAATAACAAATTTAAGTTAACAAAATTAAAATTTAAGTTGAATCAATGGTATAAATGAAAAATCAAAATTTACATGTTATACATGATGTTTCATGGTACTATAATTTTTTTTGAAGTAACGCCCTTATATTTTTCTACAAATACAGCCTAAGAATTTTTGCCCCAGTAATTTTAATTTTATTAAAATTTCTTCAAAATAATATATTATATACCATTTAATTTAATTAGTTATCGATTTTTAAAATTGTCTACTTCACATTTCACTATTGGCTCAACAGAATAGGTAATTTAAGAGTCGAAAACCATTGTATTCTGTTTAAGCAACCCAAAAATGAAGTATTTTGAGAAGAGTTTAATACATAGTGGGTTGATTTTATGCTAGCTAATATTACGTGGAGAAAAATTTAGAAAATTATCAAGCATTTACATGACAAATGAGCATGCTGGAAACTGAAGTGCAACATTTATTTCCTTTGTTCAAATCTCACTTTTTTATTTCCTGTTTTGTGACGAAGTTTTTGAGCACAAGCAGGAAAATTAAATTAAAAATTCTGAAAGCTACAATAATGAAAAATATCACAAATTATAAGATTGACATAATATATATACATATATTAATGAATAATGAATGTATATATTAATGAATAAAAGTAGACAATCCTTATTTCCCTAAATGTGTTTGGTTTCTGTAACTAAACTGTTTTCTATCATAGTTCATGAAAATATGATGATGACTTTTATTCATTTTTTTCTTTATTTTTTTAAAATCCAATAGTTTTGTTTCAAATATAACCTATCGAGTGTATTGAAATTTTTTGCTTAGGTTTCTTCAATTTATCATCAATTTATTGTTTTTTTCGTTATTTCTAATGATTTGCTTAAAAAAATGGTGTGTGTATGTATACCAGCTTACAAGTCTTCATAATATCATGCATAAGAAACTCTTGCTTATGTAACGCAATCTATTGTATGTATTCCAAAAATTAATATTGCCAAGACGTAATGCAATTAATATTAAAATTGCCTTTATTCTAAGTATTTCATAGAATAACAAGATTTGTAAATAAAAAAAAATAAACATTTTTTTCTGCAAGTTCCATTAATTCATATTTCAGAAGGCACTATGCACAAAAATAAATTTCATTTAAACTGCAATTTTGAATTACAGAAGTGTTCGTCATCAAACACATTTGGAAAATAGTATGGTACTCAGGCTTTTAAAATTTATGTGCATATTATATAGATTCTGAGTAAGAAAAATTAAATGTTACAATTCTCATTGCATTTGTAATCGATAAAAAAATTAAAGTATGTAAATACAATGGAAAAATATAACTAAATAAAATGTAAATACATTAACATGTTACAGTTCATAGAATTATTGTTTTCCCCTGAGAAAGACGAATATTTTCTGATAAAGCCATATTTATCAAATCTTTAAAAGTAGTTTAGTTTAGCAACTAAACAAGAGTAATTGTAAAACTGAAAATAATTCAATGAAAAAAAGACATGATTATGATATTTTAACATTTTGTAAATATATATATATACTATCAAAATCGGAATAGAAATATAAATGTTAAAAAAAATATTCTAATATAATTAAAATTGTTTGATTTTCTACATTCTTAAAAACTGAAAGGAATAGTATCACATGAATTTTATTATCCTTATTTTTCAAAAATTATTATTTACAAAAATACAAAGGCAAAATTTACACAAAATTATACAAATAAAACATTTGCAATTGCAATGCTGCTTAAATTAATAAATTTTTATTGCTCAAGAATAATCATTTTGTTGCGGATTATATATGCGTCAAGGAACATTCGTATATACATCACTTTTGTATGCTTTATTCATTCTAATTGGAAAAAAATAAAAGATCCTTAAGCCTTAAATTCGTTGAAACAATTTTAATTAATAACTTTAAGTATCAACGTCATTTATAACATTATGAAATTACTATACTTCACTTAGGTTGTCTATCATCCCAAAAAATGCGTTTATCATTTAAAAATAAAATTAAAATTTAGGATTATCAAATTAGTTTTTTGTAATTTCGAAGATGAAATTATAATATTAGTTTTGTAGCTATTAAAAATTGTGCAAAAGTATGAGATGATAAAAGGTGTTTTTTAAAATAAATATTAAACAGAAAAAAATTTATAAATGATAAAGCACTTTGTCAAAAAAAATTTATAAAAATGTCTTATTTAGATTTACAGAGAATTTAGATCTTGTAATGTAATAGCATAATAAAAATGATTGTAGTTTGAGAAATAATAAATATTTTCTTGAAAACTGTTTTATTATAAAAATGAATTACATGGTTAATAAATAGCAAATATGTTTGCTAATAAAATCATTTTAAACTTCAATGAAAAAAAAAATCTTGTAAAATATCATGCACAGAATTTGAGTCATAAATCCTTAATGAGAAGTTGTAGTGAATTAGTTATAATATCCAACTGCACAAAATTTGGAGACATGTAGATTAAAAACATATTATTTGTATGAGGAATATATTATGTGTATATGTTTCTTTTAATATTATCTCAATACTCTATATTTAAATGTGAAAAGAGGTAATTTTTTGTCATAATACTTTGTTACGTCTTAAGTTATGCAACAAATAAAATACTAAGTAAAGTTAACTAATCATATAAAATTTTAATTTAAATAAAATATTTAGTTTTATATTCTTAAAACTTTGTTATTTCCATATTCAAAAATATGATTTTGTGTCAATTTAAACATTAACAATTTCAAAATTTAATTTGCATTATTATAAAGATATATTAGATAAAGATTACATTTCTATACTCTCATTAAATATAATTTTGATTTTATGGGAAGTAAATAATAAACATTTTTTTTAAAAGATTCGGTTAATTTTATTTGTACACACTGAACCACTTAAATATTTTGAAAGACGTGCCAGATTCTCAATGAAAGAAAATTACTCCATTTAAATATGATATATTTTTAAAAAAGAAGCCAGTTAACTAAAGCAAATATTTAAACAAACTAAATATTGAAAAAATGAAACTAAAGTTCTTTCATGTTTTATAATGCAGATAACTAATCCTCAAAATAAACATGACTAATATGTTTGCGTAAGTAATTTTCTTGTAAAATTTTCAAAAAATATGAGAATCGAGCAAAAAATAAAATTAATAACATTATCTTCAAGTGTAAAACATCTTTTTGACTGCATTCATTGCTAAATTTGTTTTTAACGTATGTTTAATTTATTTTATCATCTGTAACTTAAATAGAGAAAATAACTTTTTTCTCTGTAATGCGATATTTAATTTCTAAATGAAACTCTAGAAAAATGCGATTATAAATATTGAAATAAATGTACTTAAAACATTTTTATTTTTATAAGGAAAATGAAACTTTTATTATCATTTTGGATTAACATGTATGATATAATAAAACAAATATATAATTTGTATTTTAAACATTAGAAGTAATATAAAGTTATGTAAAACAATTTTAAAAAATGCTAATAAGCTGAACAACTTATGTAACGATTTATTTATTACAATTTAATACTTTTTATTAATAATATTCCACACTATTTATCTGCAATGTATTTTTTTTGTTTGTAATTTATGGGAAAGTAATTCTTGTTTATCCTTAAAGTTTTGTATTTAAAAGTAATTTTTATTAGACTTAAAAATATCTCTAATATCTTTTCAAAATAATCTACAAATTATTTATTATTTTTACTTTATTATATTATTTTATAATATATATTTACTATATCATGTTGAATAAAATTCATCTTAAGCTCTCTGATTAAAAATGTATTTTACAAAATATCTTTTTTATGCATATTATGCAATCGTCAACAGTTTTTTTGAGAAATATGAAATTGAAATTCAAATTATTCGTCAATTTTTTACATTACCAAAATGTTTTTCATATTTTAATAATTAGTTAATATCATAAATTTAATTTCAAGTTTAAACTTTAATTAATATTTAAAACTATTTATTTTATGTTACAGTTTAGTTGAAAATTCTAATGATAAAATAATGAACTACAAATTCTTATGAAAAACTAATTAAAGAATTACAGTAAAGAAACTAATTAATTGTACTAAAATCTCAAACGAAAGACAATTAAATTGATTAAATCAATTTTTTTAAAATATCAATTCAAAGCGAAAATATTTCAACAGCATTATATAAATTAAACATAATTGCTAATTATTTATCTAAAACAATTTCATCATAAAAGTTACTTTTACATTGTAATAAACTTCATTGACTTAGATCTTTCAGTGTCAATTTTTTTGTAGCAAAAGCTTAATTAAAATAATACTTCTGTTTAAATATTTTTAAAATTCATCATGGTTTTGAATATCTTTCCAGTTTAAAGAAATCAATCATAAAGAAACAAAGAATGTATATTATGTAAATAAATATTTTTGTACCAAAATATCATATTTTTACTCTAAATATGTTCGTTTATTAGTGTTAACAAATTCTTAAGGCCTAAATTTAAAGTAATAGAAAAATGGTGATGAATTCTAATATTTTACTAAGAAGTAATATTGGATTATTCATGTTATCCAATTTATGCATAAGTAATTCTGTTTATTATTTAAACTTAAATGAATAAAATTACAAGATCTATGTTATTATAATTTCAATGCTTTTTGTTTAAAAAATGTTTAATAAATTTACTAGAATCAATTTAATATATATAATTTAAGAAAATATGAAATGATGTACTAACCTTTAAAATTGGATCTATTTAATAAATATAGCGAAAAGAAATTTAAATAGTCTAAAAAGCCAGTTTTTTAGCCTTTTAAAACAATTTATATAGTTTATAGTGATTTAAATAAAGTAAGGGAACAAATTATACTATTAAAAATACTTTACGAATTAATAATATTACAATGAGTTTCATTAAACACTATTTGACTTGTATAAAGTATAAATCATAGGATTTCAGTAGACTTTGTTTTAAACGGCAGAAGCGTCATCCACAAATGAAGATCTTATAAAAAATAATTAAGATAGTGTTTGTACCTAATTAATTTTTGTAAATCTCCATGGTTTTGGAATTGAGAGTTTAAAAATATGTTTAATTTGGCAATACTACACATTTTCTGTTCATATTTATATTAAACGTTTTTTAATTAAATATATTTTCCTTTTTATGTACTTTGCTGTTTTATGATTTTGTATGGATTTGGGGAATAATGACTAACTTTAGATTTTCAGCTTTGCAGTGCAAGAAAGCCATATGTGCAAAATTGTCAATATTCACTAATGAAGTCAATTAGGTTGGTACAGTATTCAAATTTCCTTTCGTTCAGTTTATTAAATTTATCCAAATTTAAATGTTCATAATTTATTCTATCTTTCATATTGTTTTGTTTATTAAATCTTATCATATTAGATGTTGCCCCTTTAATATAAAAAATATATATTTATATTTAATTCTAGTTTAGTAGCTTTTCCGTGGATATAGTCTTAGAGCTCCATACAGTGAAACTGAAGTACATAATTAGTACATTTTTTTTTCAGTTGCACGATGTGGAGAGCCATACCTATATTAATCTAGTATTATACACAATACTTTTAATTTCTCTTGATAGGTTGATAGATAGATAGATAGACAGACAGACAGATGAACAGATATATCGATAGGTAGATAGATAAACAGACAGGCATCCAATCATACAGATAGATTGGCAGACAGATAGATAGATAGGCAGGTAGATATATAGACAGGCAGATAAATAGATAGATAGAATATACAATAATAAACAAAAATGTAAATTATTCATTTATTTTTTAATTGAAATCAATAATTCAAAAGTTATTTGTAAGCCAATCCAAAGGCAAATTCATAATGAAATATTTTTGCATAAGTTGTCATCAATTTAACTATTTTAATTACCCTAATTTTATTTCCAGTTTTTTTCCTATTAAAATAATATAGTTCTTCTAAAATATACGAGATAATTATTTCAGAACATTATAATAAACACTTATTCCCAATTGACACTGGAATTGTTTAAAAATAAAAAAACGGAAAAATTTATTAAGAAATATAAAACTAAACTTTGATTAAAACGAAGCTTTTCGCATCAATGCATTGGGGAGCTATAGATATAAATAAAATTATTCGAAAAAATTCTTTTCTCCTATGTTAATTATCTCCTATTGTTTGGCTTTTATTTCTTTTTTCGTTTACTTTCTTCAAAGTGAATCACACAATGTTCTCTTTAAAATTGCTTTTGCTTTGTGTACATTACAGTCACAGCTGATATTATTTGAGCCTCAGGCAAATCAAGCAAAATGTTCGCTAGAATATTAATTCAAAACGGTTGCAGAAAAATGGGAATAAATAAATAAATAGGAAGAAAAAATACACCAGCCGACAAAATATTAAGTCTTTTAACCGCATTATTCTTGCCTTGTGGCTCGATTAAAAGTGAGACTTGTAGAAGTATAAAAGAAGAAATTGTGCGGTTTCTTAATTAATAACGTCGAGTGGAGTTGTGTTGTTTTTGTCCTGCCTGGCGATGTTGATAATTTTCTGCAAGAATGAAAATAGGAAAAGGTAAAAAAGAACGAAAACACGGTGCTAAATTGAGCTCATTCTTCTTGGGAAATAAATACATTAATAATACCGAAGCTGCTAACGAAGCATTCAGTTAATAGATTTCCTAGAACGTAGAAAAAAATTCTAAAAATATTTTCATCGAAGTTTACCAAGACTTGGACATGTATAAAAGTTTAGCAACAACTTTATGATTGAAATATTTCTTTTTATATTGCATTTCTTCTTTCTCACTCTCTTTTCATCTCTTAAATCTTCTCCAATTTTTTTAACTAAAATCTTTTTTAATTAATGGATAATTATAATATTATATAATGAAATAATTTAAGCCTTTCTATTATTTATATTTTTGCAAATCAAGAAAAAACAAAGGATAACTGTTGCATTATTTTTTACCTATGATAGTGTTTTAAGTTTTAACCAAGAATAGAATAGAACTGTTTTGAAAATGTTCTTTTAACGAAACGTGATGAAACTAAGGAAGGAATACAGTTAGAATACATTTCATGAGTTAAATTCAAAACTAAAATCTTAATATTTTCAGTCCTTAATATATAGTTAGTATAAGAAAACTAAAAATAGTTAATTTTATTAACCATTTGAAACACAGTCTTCTATAAATGCTATAAAGACAGCATGTGTATAGTCCATACTATAAAGCAACACTATTTGTGTAATATTATTGTTATATGAATATCGATATTTAATGGCATGAAATCATGTAGTATAATCCGGCCAAACAAAAACAATATACTAAAGTAAAATACGAAATTTTAATTAAAATATTATTGAGAATTTGTTTTAAGCATTTAATAATGCAAGATTTTTTATCTAACACAATTGAAAAATATTCTACAAACAGAATGCTAAAAACACATACGTAATATTGGGAATAAACAACTGAGTATCCTTGACCGAAGCTGAAATAATGGAAATCATCATTTTTTTATAAAAAATATTTTTAAATTCTTTTAAATATATTTCGTTTTTCACTGGTAAAAGGGTTTTCTATGTTCAAAATTATTTAATGTAAATTTCATTGTATGAGTTTTTATAGTAACTAATATAGTCATATATTTAAGAAATCAAAAGTTAGACCTTTTCATTGGTCATTTTGATACAGGAGAGTGTTACCATAATGAAATTGAGATAAGAACTTTCTCGAGATTTTATTTCACTTTTAAAATTTTTTAAAGAAGAAATATGAATCTAGCTAAAAAGTATGTAAGTTTGTTTATATAATCAAAGTTAAATGCTTTCTACTTTAGAATAATTATAATTTAATGAGGCAGGGATCTGTAAATTATAAAATAGGCAAAATAACTATTTCTACAATATATGTAGCTTTTTAATGTGAAAGTATATATAACAAGAGAGAACAGGCAACACAGAAGCAGAAAATATTCATTGATTTCTCCAAGAAGGAATTTCATTAATTCTGGGAAATACGTACTGTATAAAGTATAAGATTCATATATTTCACACGTGATGTAAGATATTCATTCTCCTTAAATATTTAAATAAGTCATACTGAATGCTTTGTAAATATTTAGTTGCATAGTTATTATTAGCAATTATTTATAAGAATTAATACTCTTTAGTTTTCAAAGAAAAACGAATAAAAAGTATAAGGAATGGCTAAATTAAAGAGATTAATGAGATAACTGCAATTTTTTACACATTATTTCTTTTTTCCTTAGTAGATTAAATTTTGTTCTTATGATATCACGATTTTCTAAAGATATCAAGAGCAATTTGTTTCACATTGTGAACACAAGCGCTAAATTTCTGGATCTTTTAATCCACATCAAAATTATCTAAGCTGAAAAATATTTATTGTAAAATAAAGGGAAAATTGTGCAATCAAAAATAAGTTGCCTTATAAAATCTATTTATTTTTGTTGACAAATAGAATTCCAAATGCGAAAATAAATAAATCTGGTAACTGTCACATTCAAAGGAACTTAAGATTTTTCTCCGATAAGAACCGATAACTGAAATGCTAGTAAAATAATATTGTGTGAAAATCTATAAAAAGTATGAGGTATCCTTGACAATACAAATCAAAGAATATATTAAATTGATATTGTGACATTTTCTTATAGTGTTTATATTTATAAAGTGAACTAGTGATAAAAATTGACATTATAAAAAAGAGCATGTTTTAAATACTTAGAAGCAATTTTTATTACATTTTGTAAAGGTGTAGTATAAATAATTTCTATATTAAATAAATTTCCAAATAAACAATTACTAATTTATGTATTTTTTTAAATAAGAGAAAAACATAAATGAAATTTATTCACTTATTTCGGTAAAATAGTGTTATTTTTTCGAAACAGGTTAAGGAAATATAAGAATTTGCAGAGCATGAAAAATTATAACTTAATTCCCTCTTAAATTAAAGAAAACAATAAACTGATTTTATCGATCAATTTATTTCCAAAATATTAATATATAAAATCATTGCCACATAAAAAACCTGAATCAAGCATAAACTTTTACACGCATTTAAAGTTAGTTTGGAAATTCCTTACGCTTTACTGGCATTGATTCTCGATAGATGACATTTTTTCAACGAGGCATACAAGAATGAACTTGAATTTGCAAGAAGGATAAAAATGTTTGCTAAAACTTTTTGCTCATTTTGAGAACATTATATTTCGCTTAACTCCACTAAGTATTCAAGGCTTACTAAATTCCTTTTCAACCTCATATGCCGCAGCTGTGTTTCACAAGATATCTGAAGAAGATTTTGCTTCTCCATCCTGGTGTATTATGGGTGTTTTGGATGTTAAAAAAGTCATCTTGCTGCTCTGTAAACTAGGATGAGTGATGCGTAAACTCAAAATTGCATCGTTAGAATCTGGGACATTAAAGAATAATTTTTTTATCCATTTTTTTTTCTTACACCAGAGAAAATGGAAGATTATGAATAATGATAAACTCTACAGAGTTAGGCAAATATTAAAAGAATTAAGCCCTTTTAGATTTTTTATATATTCTAAAAATATTTTTAAGTGTAACTTCTTCGTTTATATCAAGTGAAATATAAAAATTAAATATAGTTTTGCAGCTTCAATAACGATTCAATATCTTTATTTTAATTTTTACTATAGTTTATTATAAAAGAAATATGTCTTTATGTTGCACGTAATAAGAGGCTTTTTTACTATATTCTGCTAGTTTAATTCGGTTGAATTCGGTTGAATTAAACAATGAGTGCTATAGAAACCAAAATAAATTAAAATTGACATCCTTAAGTTTTACCATAAATCAGTCACAGAAATGCAATGGTACATTTTATGACTATATTTTTCTATATGTTTTTCCATCATATTTTCTTATTTTCCCTAACTTACAATCTTTGTAAATTAATTCTTGAAAATAGATTTTTTCTATGAACTTATCTAACTACGTTTAAAAAAATTTAAAAGTTCTAATTTGGAAAGGTTTTTATAGAAGTAAATTTTTGTTTCGCATTTTTAATCGAGCTTTATCAACACATATTATAATCAACAATTACGATTTTCAATGTTCCCTAATCATGCTTCTGCTCCAATCATCAATATTATTTTGTTATTAGAAAAGGATTTCGAAATTTTCTGTTTTTTCTTACAAACAATGATATTATAACGATTTGTCTATATTTTATAAATAACATAAATTTTACAAAATGTAAATACATGTGTTAATGTATGAGGAAGTTTACAAAGAAGTTGTTCAAAAAAAAGTACTTTCCAAGTGTAAGTAACTAAAATTATGGATTTCATTTATTTTGCAAGTTTTTCTATAATTTCTTAAAATATGAATAGATAATTGCATTTAATTTTATAAAACTAGTTTTATTCTTGCCAATATGATTAACTATATTACTTTTAACATTGAACCATACCAGTTTAAAAAAAAAATCAAAATATTGCTTAAAATTAACATTATTCTTTACTTACAGAAAATTATATCGGTTTTACCATTTTTTTGTAACCCAATGTTTACTTTTTTGCTCTTAACGGTTATTTGGATCGTAAAATAGTGTGTATGAATAAATTAAAATCTAGTATGATATATTAAGAATGCAAGTATTATGGGAAAAAAATTGTTGGCGGTTTTTCACCAATATTATCTCAAATACTAAATTTAATGTTATGTGTCCAAATTCGCAAATTTGTAAAATATAAACAAAAATATATCTGTAAAAAAAGGTTATAAAATCATTACTTACCAAGTTGTTCTTATCAAGTTTTAAACAGTTGTTTAACATTTTATCAAACACACAAAGTAAATTTTTCAAGAAATATCATATGAAGAAAATTGTTTGCTTTTGAGTTCAGCATAAGTTAACAGACCATCAAAATGAAATGAAATGAAATGTTATATAATTTCAGTAAGAAAATCGTTAAATTACTAAAGACAAATATAGAAAGAAAAAAATGCGCTGTTCACATAGTTTCGAAAATTGTAGCTGGTAATGAAACATGTCTATTATTTTTTAAATTTCAAAACGATAAGAAAATAAATTACCAATCTATAAATATAGCATATTAGCCTAAAAAGTAAAAGTTAACATGACCTGAGCAATATCTTAACTATCTTTAGAAGTATTTTGATACTCTTAGCAGCACCACGTTCAAAGGAGATTTGTCATTCTGAGTACATTACTATTTGTCTGACAGAAAATCTTCGAGAATTGAATTTATATGAAATAATGCTCTCTCATGTCAATTCATCTTTTCATTCAGCAATATTGACATTTAAGTTTCTGGAACAAAAATACATCCAATTAACCAAATCCAACTATATTTACATAATCTAGCTCTTGGTAATAGTTTTTCATGTTTTAATGTGTATAAATATGATTATATCTTTCCAAATAGGAAATCAATGAGATAAACTTCCATGTCAAATTTCATGGTTACTAATATAATGACTAAAGCTAAATTTTAGTGTGCTAAATTTTATATGATTACTTTTCACAAAATATTTTTGGTAAATTATTTCGAATGAAAATATAATCACTTAAAAAGCCAATAGCTTTATTTCAATGAGCATTATTAATTAATGCTTAGATAATAAATTTTCGTCTTGAAACGCAGAAACTTACTTTTAAAATTTGCAAATTAATATTCAAACACGTTCATACATAACCAATTACAACATAAATACTGTTTCTTTATTGATTTAATATCAAATTTATTATGCAATATATATAACGTTATAACGTTTGATTTAAAGTTATTTTACTCGTTTTGATACATACGTTGGGAATTCTAATGAATGAAATATTTAATTAATAAATATATTATCAAAATTTATGTAACAATATTTATTGATAATAAAACTGATGAAATTATTACTTTAGATAAGTAAGTTTTCTTAATTATTATTACTTTATAATTATTAATGTGTGTGAATTAAACAAGTATTTTGATAATAAAATTTATGATAAATTTAGAAATTATATATGAATATTAAACTAATAATATATTTCTTATTAGAAACTCTATTTCTAGATAATTGTTTCTTGATAGTTTTAATAATTATCAAAAATTGTAAATTTCAAGGAATTTATCAAATATAACACTAGATCCCATTAGAGTATTGTATCATTTCAATTAATATTTAAAAGTATTATGCTTTATAAATATTTAAAAATATTCTTAAGATTAATTCTTCCAAAAATTATTCTTCCAAAGTATATTAAATTAAATGAAAAATACAAGGGATTCGAAACATTGTTAATATTGATAATGTTGGGCAATAATATTCAGAAATATAAGTTAAATTTTTACTTTCCCAACAAATCATATCAAAATTCTTTTTCTTTAAAATTTTAATAAAAAGATACCGAAAATTGACACTAATCATTTTGCTTGTCACTTTTTTGTAATATTAATTAATTAAATTTAATATCACTGAATTATTAATGTCATTTTTGAAAAAAATATTAATCAAGTTCAAAGTTATAATCTTAACATAAATTTGAAAGCACAATTCTAATTAATGTCTATGGATTCATTTTTAATCCTATTAGATAATAAATAAGTTTTCATGTGAAAGAACTTATTTATCTTCATTTGATATAAGAATGGAATTTAATGAATATTTTTAGGTAAATATATTTCTCATAATAATTTTATTTTTTATTGTATAACCTCCGGGAAATTAATTCTTATAAGATATCTTTATAAAACAAAGAGATTTATTATTAAAAAAATGTAATTTATTTAAATGTGTACTTTTTCTATACATACATACACATACATATATATATTATAGATTCTGTTTTACCAAATTAAGAGGAGTGATAGTACCCATCCGTACAATCAATACTTAGATAGGAACATTGAGTCACATTCCAATCTGAGAGGCGGAGATGAAAAAAAATATCAAGAAATCTATCACGAATTTACCATATCGAAATTTCAAAGAGACAAAGAATGTTGCCCTTATTGGTCACCAGAGAAAGCAGGTCAGAGTAGAAGTTGTCATTTTGAAACAGCTCAACATCATAGCTTCAAGTATTATCTGGATAATATTGTGAGAAAGTTTTTCTGAATGCTATGGCTGCGTGCACGTACGAAGAATTGCCTTATATACACCTTATATACACCTCACCTACGGTGAAGCAAAAGGGGAAGGACGCAACTCCTGGTATTTGACGTCATCCTACTTTTTAAAGTGTTGATCGAGACTGCGAGAAAAATATTCCCTTGCCATTTCAAACAGCAATGCAAGACGTTCGCGAAATGCATGAATGATAGAAATGGAAGACCGAGTTTTATCTAAATTAGAATTAACTGTCTCTACAAGTAGGCAAAGGTGGGTTTACCAAATGTGTATTTCTCAACAAGCGGTGTTTCGTTTTTTACACGATGAACCTACCCCGTGCAAAAAGTGCAATCTTTGCAGACAGATAATTATTTCTGACGAACAAACATTGGACAGTCGATGCTATAGATGAAGAATAACAATCTACAATTACCTACATTAATATTATTTAGTGATGAGGCAACATTTATCAGAGAAAACATTTTCAATACGTGCAATGAACACGTTTGGTTTGACAACTACCTTACTGTACAACTCCTCTTAGACACAATCAGAAGCTTTCCGTGAACATTTGGGCAAGTATCCTTAGTGATTACCTGGTAGGCTTTTACATCATGCCAGATCATTTGACCGGCGCAACATACCATATGTTCTTGGAACAAGTGCTTAACAGTTTATTGTAGTCTCTTCCAATCCCCATCCAAAGAGCCATGCGATTTATGCACGATGAAGCGCAAGCACATTTTTCCATCACGGTCAGTAAATTTTTGAATGCACATACTACACACGTTGGATTGAATGGAGCTAACTTGTGGCTTGGCTTCCTCGCTCACCGGACTTCAACCCACTGGACTTTTTCTTCTGGTTGCATATGAATTATTTATAGTTAGAGATACACGTGGGCACAGCTGAAGATT
>JAPDSC010095742.1:534-16563 GCA_026290005.1 Latrodectus geometricus
TTCAGCCAAAAATTGCTCAATTTCAGCATTTTGAAAACAATTTCAGTTCTCCATCTAATTAGTGATAGTATTTTTCTTAAAGAAAAAGATAAATTTTTATATTATAATGAAAAAGATTCGAAATCTATTTTAAACTCAGAATAGCCTTTCTGAATCTCAGCATTAATTTAATATATATATTAAATGAGTTGTCAAGTCTTTACTACTGGTTTAATTATTTTCTAGAATGGGAAAATAAATCTTACATTATGAGCACTACAAATCTCTTTACTTCTTTAATTCTTTGATTTAAATAGAAAATCGATCAATTTCAGCAAAATACGTAATCTACACATCATTTTTAAGCTAAGGATGTGAGCAATTTTATCGTTTTAATTTAAATTTATAATAATGTCGTTATGATCCTGCCTCTTGAGTGCCAATACACCTCTGTAAGTAAGTGTTCGTTGTTACTTTCTTCACATAATTGTCAAATAATCCTTGAGTTTAGAAAAGGATGTTTTTACAAAAGCTATTTTTTAACTCGAATATCCAAGACAAATTGTTTTGCTCGTTAGCCAAAATTTTAAAATAAGGCTTCTCTGTGAATCTGTATTACATTAAGAGATAATTTTTTAATTCGGTTTAGAAATCTGTTGTTTTTTTATACAATGGCACAAGGTCATTTGATGCATACCTTCATATTATGAGATATTGTTCCTGTACTGTAAGAATTTACCAATTTGGGGGTTTCCTCACCTGTAGCGCCAGAACCTTATTGTGGTAAAAAGAAATTTTCAACGACTTCGTTTTTATATTCATATTATACTGACAAAATAAGTATTAAACATTTCCATAACTAATGATCCGACTGATTTACTGATTACATTATAAATTACACTTTATTGTTGTATCAGAGAATAGCACTTGATTCATTTTCCTTATAATTTCTCAAAACATAATCCCTACTGTATTTTAAGATGCTAATTTAAACTAAAGATATTATATATATATACGATGTGTTTTCTTATTTGCTTTACTAATCTCACTAAAAAGAAATAAATACAGTTTTGATTGCGCATCAAATACCTTATTTTTTAAATATTTAATGTTTCATTCTGGTTACTTGGTATGCAAATGCATCTGTACTTTATTTCGTTTCAGTGACATATTTGATAGTATTATAAAAACAGAACGTATTCTATAATTGGTTTATCTCATCTACAATGTGTACAAAATTGTATTTCATAAACTGACTGTCGAACTAATTTGCTTTAGCTGTTACGTTTAACTCATTTATTTGCTTTAACTGTTTTATGTATTGGATCTGTATAAAATAGAATCCTCGCGAAACATATTTAGTCGGTATTAAACTGGCAAAGTTAAAATATTTTTTGCTATACTTTTCATTCTGTTTCTTCACTTCGAATTAGAAAAATTTAGCTATTTTAATCTTGAAACGATAGAAAGTATATAACTTTAAAAGAAGTTAAATCAACCAAAACATTCAAGTTAAATTTTTTTTTCACCAAAATAATAGCTAAAACCACAAATGTGTATAATGAAGAGTAAATTGAAACTGCTTCTAATCACTTATTTGCGAGATATTTTTGATTTGCAGAATGTGATGTCACACGACGTAATCCAATGAATGCCCAAACTAAACTAGATTTTAGAACATATTCAAAAGGATCATGTGGTGGTCTGTAGAGGAGCAAACAAATAGGAATTTTATTTTTTGGAAACAAACTATCTTCCTATTTTCAGATAGGTCATTATTTTCTTGATAAAAAATCAACTTCTATTCCAATTGTTATAAGATATTTATATAAACCTTTATATTAATTGTTAGTAAACGTTGTTAGGAGGAAGATTCTAGCTTGCATTCACGCTTAAAAAAGACGTTTACAAAGTTAGAAATGGAACGTTTACAAGCCATTGAAGGCAAATTCTTATCTTCTTTTTTTTTTCTTTGGCTGTTTTTAGTCACAAGGAACATTTGTTTTAAGGAACATTTGCTTTTCAACCTTTGATATAAGAAAGGTATGTAGAGAAATTCACTTAGGTTATTATTTTCTCGGTTAAACTTATTTCTTTGAAGACATTATTTTAAAACTAGTAATTTAAGCAAAATTTAATACATTTTTACATTTGAATAAACCTATATTTGTTCAAAAAGTTTTTCAATGATTCACTTGTAAATAACAAAATTTATTTACACTTTCTTCATATACTTCGTGGCTTTAAGTTAATTTTTTGTGAACCCATTTGAAGATGTGAATACTAATTCGAACACCTTTGATCTAGAATATATCCTAAGTTTACAAGATCATACCTACAAGACTCGGATATGGATTAAAATCTGACCAAGGCCAAAGTTCATTCTACTAAAAAATATTTTTTATATTATGATTCGTGATACCATTTTGATAAAATCAGATTTCATTTCCTATTTCAAATGTTAAGTAAATAGACAAATATTGAATTCGAATGGCTGTCATTTGACGAAATTAAACACTTAAACCGCATTCTCTTCACTGATTTTCAAAATCATTTCCCCAGCAATGGGAAACGAAATTCATTTATTTTAGAACTAGCTATTATCTTTCTAAAAGGCCTCGTTAAAATTCCTATTCTAAATAAACTGGTTTAAAAAAAGCAAGAATTCTTTATTAAATCCTATATGATATATAACTGTTTGTATTCCATATCTAATACACTGTAAAGAAACTGCTTTAAGTTAATAATAGTAAATGGGGAATTTATTTCCTCTCAAACGTTTTTTATTTCCTATTGAAACTTGAGCCATTTATTTATAAGGTGATTTTTTCACTGTGTCTCATCGATTTTTGTTTCAGAAGCTGCATTGATGAGCGGGCTAAGCCCTTTAGTAGCTGTACTGCTGGCCATAGTCGTTACTCTTTTGGTGATAGGCGTCGTCGCCTTGGCACTCATTCAACTGCGGAAGAGAAGACCACGAAAAGGTGCCTATCATTTATTTCTTCCTCCTGATTGAATATGGGAATTTGTTTCGTGCTCTGACACACACACACATTTTCACTATTCAGACCCGATTATAAATTATTAATAATTTAACTACTTTTAAGAATGAGTAATGATGATCAATTGTCATTGTACCGCCATCATTACTTATGGAAAACTACATTTTTGGCACTATTTTAAATGAATTCTTATACGTTTTGGAACTTTTAATTAAATAAAGTTCAAAGTATTTTTATATTATAATTAATATTATCCCTTACCAGCTCTTAAAATCACCCTAATATTTTATCATTATAACAAATTTGTGTATAAATATTATAATTTAATAGCGCAAAATATCCATAAACTTATTATTAAGGAAACGTTAAAATAAATGAACCCAGCTTTTGATTAATACAACTAGAAAAATATATTAGACTAATATGAAATTATAATAAATGATATTGAATTTTTGTTACTTAAAACTTACATGGGATGATTTTTCATTTGAAAAATGTTGTATACATGTTTATTTCCTCCTGATGGTAATAATTTTACTTAGATTTTGCTACATTACATCGATAAAAATTTGAATATCAGAGTTTTAATCACAGTCATATAAATTTTGCAAATCTCTAAAGTTTCAAACATATATATTTCAATTATATAAATTTACTTTAATTCTTAATTGATTATTATAATTTTAAACTTTAATTTCTAATTATTGGAAGAGATGGATGCTGGGAAATTTCATTAAAATGATTTTTTCTTTCAATCATAAATTATGTAAGCTATTTACAAAAGATTGACTTTATTATTAAGAATGTTTTGTTGTTTATTGTTGCTTAAAAATAGTCTGTTTCATAAATACATTTCTTTCTCAATATTAACTTTTTCAATTTATATTTAACTAACAGCTTAAATATTTCAAAGACGGTGATTAAAATATTATCATTAATTACAAGTCTGTAATAAAAATATAAGACATTAATAATAAATATTAAACAAATATTTTCCGAATGTACAGTTAAAAAGTGACTATTACTTAAAATTATTAACTTAACTATGAGAAATTTCTTGAAAAATAATCAACTGCATAATAATTCTTCTTTAAGACTATGATCTCTTACAATTTATATATCTACTTGCGATTATTTTAGTGACTCATAACATCATTTAATCTTTTTCTTACTATTACGCTCTCTATTTTAGTAAAAAAAAAACACAATTAATCACATAATCTCTAAATTTCAAAACTGAAGAGAAATTCCATTAATCTGTTCTAGTAAATTTATTGTTAGTCAAACATACATTTTATTTTAAAAAAGATTTTACATTTTATTATTTCATGAAACTAATTTTAAAAATTATTCATCATTGAATATATTTATATCTAGCAAAGCAATAATCAGTTTTATCTTTGATACATATAAATATCTATACTATATTATTAAAATTTATGTGTGTGGGTAAATATTGTTATCACTTCATTTGATTCAGAATTATCTTATATTTCAGAAATGCTTTTTCATAAATATTTCGAAACATTTTTTTTTCGATTTGTATACTTTGTCTATTAAATATAATAAAAATAAATGTAAACATTTTTAAAGGATATATTTTAATTCATTTTCTAATTTTTTTTCACAATTTCAGCACCTTCTCCTATTGAGGAAGAAAGAATAAAGTAAGTAAAATATTTCATAGAAAAAATTAAATATTTTAAGATATCAACTAAATAAGTATACTTTTTTTCAAAAATTTTCTCAATGGATATTGCTGAAAACATGTTAACTAAAACTTTTTCATCATTATAATGATACCGTATTGCAATATTAAAGTATGTTTCTCATGAAAAGTTTACTTTTTATCTTTTTAAAAAGAACTTAACTGAGTTTGAAAATTTAATCTTTTTTTAAAATGAAACAGGCTTTAATTCTCGTATTTAACTATATACAATAAGGGAAAGTTATTTGGTGAGGGATTTTCTACTTTATTACTTTCCTTTGAACTCATTATTTGTTCTACATTGTTTGCTAAAAGCTTTAGAAATGTTTCTATGGTAATTTCCTTTCTTCTCATAAAAATGATCACTCATATAAAAATCTTTAAAACAGAAACGAAAGTTTCGATAAATACGTATTTTCAATATGTGGTATTTACCTTGTTAATCAAAAAAACACATAAAAATTTGATTTTTAGACTCAATTTTCCGAATTTCGAGCTTTTAATTACTCATCAATTTGAAGAAATATATTTTCTATAAGACATCTTAAGTCTTTACACAAACTTTTAATCATACTTTTTCCTTCATACAAACTACCTTATATTACTTAAATCTAAGTTATCATTATTCAAAACCATTTTTCAATTGTTATGAATTTTTTCAATAAGAAAATGCACAGAAAAGTATGGTTATTTTTAGAAATTATATTAGATAAAAAAAAGTTATGTAATGAAAAATTTGAAACATTGCTTAGAAAAAAGATCAATTTGTAATAATATATAAAGTGGGATAAAATTTAAAGCAACAAAAATAATATAATCATTGAAACAGGAGGAAAATTGAAGTAAAAAAAAAGAAAAATTATTCCCTTTTCACCAGAACATCAGAGAAGAAAAAAGCCTTTTCAAAATTATTCATGCGTAAATTCAATAGGTAAAATATTATACAAATAGCCTGCTCCCAACGCCCCCAGAACTATAAATACGAAGAAATCATAAGAGAAATTAAATATTCCATTAATAATACATGAAAGAAATATGATAACAAAAATATTTGAACTAAAAAATATAAATAGGGAAGCTAAAATTTAATCTTAATAAACGAGATAGAGTTATTACTCACAGAGCAAAAATTATTTAAAGAACTAAGAATATATTTGCACAAAGGAAACAATTTTTTTTAATATCGGGAGAATATAATTTATTATAATTTTGGAACGTGAAGCATTTAAGACTAAGCTATTTTTATTTACATATTACTCAACTAACAAAAACTATTCAGTATGGTAAAACGAGAAATATAGTTTAAAAAAACAAAATATCAGATTACTAACTATCTTCTTTTAAAAATTTATATAGTTAAGTTGAATAACGTTAACAAGGGTTGAAACAATTTGTCAAGAATAGGTCAAAGAATCGACTGTAAGCAGAATAACAAATGAACGAATCATGCAAATTCTTGAAGATAAATGATTTTAGAACAGTTTTTATTGGAAAAGAAAAGTACAAAAAAAAATTTCTCAAGAAAAGAACATCATTTCTCTTCTTCGCGAACTCGCTTATAATCGATTGGTTATTCACCTCACTGATGTGAAAGTTCCATTTGCCAGATACTCTTTATGTTTGTCAAGAAGTTCTTTACCTTAAAGGAAAATAGCTGCTTTCAGCTGTCTTGAAAAATTCGAAAGCTCTATGCCTTTACTTAATCCTCGCAGAGCTAGCGGGAGTATTTCTCCAACCCAACTCTCCAGGGGCACTGGGAGTTGAACGTCAAACTCAGCCACCTGCCACTATTATCGCAGGAATCAGCCAATAGGAGCGAATATATACTTTAGAGCGATTCAAAAAGGGATGTAAAAATAAATTTATCTGTGGCAAAAGAAATACCCCGGCTGTCTTAAAATAGTAAGACTTTAGGTATGAATAATAGATAGCAAAAGGAATGTGATAATAAAAAGAAAAAGCATGCTTTAAATGGTTAACTATTTTGTTTGGCTTACAGATCATAAAGTTTTAAAAAAAAATAAAATAAATGTAATTTATGTATTATTTTTATATATAATAGTGCATGTCTAATAGATAGTAAATAAAATATTATATAAATTACATTATATTCTGTTAACTAACGTATTGATGTATTTTATATTTCAAAGTTTACTTACTATTAAATAAAAATAAATATCAAAAGAGTTATGAATATCATAAAAAGTAATTTATCTGTGGGATTTTAGTGGCATTCGTTACTATATTGTAACAATGTTGATTCCAATGACGCTGATTAATATAACATTGTTACTTAAAATAGAATCTCTGAACTGTTTTCCCGCCTAATCTTTCTTCTGGATTGAACTGAGAACGGTTACATGGAATGAAATAAAACTTGTATCAGGAATTTCGTTTCTGATTAACTTAAAATAAAAACTATATTTTATTTTGAAATTTTAATATCAAGTTTGAATCAAATTTAATCTATGATTAATTGATTTAAATCCTATAAAATTGGTTGAACTATGATTTGCGAAGTTTTGAACTATGAATAAGGCAATGCTTGAAGAACACAGACATGTGGTTCTCTTTACCCTTTTAAAATTATCTACTCGTACCCTATGTGAGTAACAAAAAAATATATTAAATCGCATTAGATATCCCCTCCTCTTTCTACAATCTCAAGGAATAATTTAAAAAATAATTATATTTATTTCTTTACTTATTGAAGAAGTATTGTTTTTATCTATAACAACCTGTGTATTTACACTTGTCCCACCTATGCCAGGGAATGCATAAGAATATAAATCGAAAACGACCCAATTTCAATATTTGATAACTTTGTAACTAAAAGAAACTTTTCAAGTAATCAACACTTCATTCTATTTGTTGTCAGATGATCTGCTTGTCATACTTTATTTCCTGGTGCAAAATATTGTTTTGAACGAAACGAAAAGTAAATAATAAATAGTTATTTTTCCAAACCTTAAATTTCCTGAAAGCAATGTGCACGTTTTGAACAGGAGTATAAGACTAGCTAATATTATTAATATGGATTATTTGACTAAAAATTATTTCTCAATCAAATGTTCTGAATTATATTATGTCTCCACATGGCAATTTAGTTAAATATATTTAAAGAATGTTTAAACACATTTGAATAGACAGAAAATAATTACCATATTTTCGAACAAAGAAATTTTTACATATGAGAATAATTTTTTATAAGAATCTAACTGACCCCCCCCCCCATTTGAGTCATTATTACTTATATATCAATTTTAACTTATTACAGGGATATGTGAAAAAAACCAGGATTAAAAAATAAACTCTAAAAAATACTAAGTTGAACAGCATTTTGAATTTTGGTTGATATTTCTCTTTTTATCTTGTAGATTATTATGTGTGTGTGTTCAACTGTAGAATTTTTGAGCTCTTCACTTATTACTTCTAAACATTTTTAAGAAAAGTTTCGAGTCTTCAAGACATATTCAACCGAGACATTCACTAATATCGATTTTAATAATAATGACTCGCATCTGACATTCACTTTAACTGCAATCGTTTTGAAGTTTTCTTCTTGAACATATATAATGCTGAAAATATAACATTATTGGAGAAAAATCGTAAACATGTGCAGTTTACCCCTGACTCATAAATCGTTATGGAAGTACATATGGAGTTTTACAAACCTAGGAAATGGGGGTGTGCGTAAATTGCACCAAACTTTTAGTTCAACTTTTACTGCGAACATTTTATGTTCTTCATATGCATAAAAGCAGAAACATATTCACGTACTGCTTTTACGCATACGGAACCTTGAATTGATTGAAATTATTATCAAAGAATGTTTGAGAATGTGATGTGGTTCGATGCAATTTTAAGCCCTTGAATTTAAATTACTTTTTTATAATATAACTTGGAATGGATATAAATACAATGCATGTTTTCCAGCCCATCTCTACATTACTTTTATAAATTTAATTCATAAAACAAAAACAAGAATAAATCTTTAAATATGAAAAAATCATTTAATTTTTTTCAAAAACCTTCAAATACAATTTTTTTAGAAATCTGGTTTTATTTATTAAATTATTTTACTTATTACAATATTACTCATTTTTTAAATTATTATTTTTCTTAAATATTTTTATTATATGCTATAAATTATTATATATTGAGCAAAATTTACAACATCATATAGTACATATATTTAAAAATATAGACCTATTCGTCATAATTTACATTATTTTTATATTGAAATTATAAAAAGTTTTGACCCTGTCTGTTAACCTGCACTAAATTCTGAAAATATTTGCAACTCAAATGATAATGCTGAGTGAATTTAACTTGTTTCGTTAACTGGTTAATTGGAGTTTAATTTCTATTGATTTTATTAAGTAAATACTGAGAGTTTTGTAAAATAAATACAATAATCTCTCAATGTTGATATTTAAATATTTAAGATTTTCTTATTTATTTCTCTTTTCACTAGTGGAGCTATACTATTATCATAATATTTAATGAGTGAAATATCATCATAATAAAAGTAAATATGAACTTGTTAAGTTTTTTTTTACTTTTATTATGTTTGGATGGATGTTTAAGAATATTGTCTGTTCATATAATTTTAAAACTTTCAAAAAGATATAAAAAAAAGTCTGATTTTTGAATATACTTACGAATTATAACAACTATTAATAATTTCTTAAAATTGTTCAAATTTAAAAAAAAATAGTAAATCACTAAATGAAAATAATAAAAAGTGCCAAAATGTAATGAAGAAACTATGATATATCATTATTTTCACCACAATTAACTTTAGTCGCTAAGTTAAAATTATTATTTTTTTAGATTTGATTAAATTATCTGGATTAATACGCGTGTGATTCTAATCAACATAATTACTTGGTGTATAGTTTCCAATTTATCACTTGAAGATTAATTTCCCTATTAATTTATTCATTTTTGTTTTGTTCATCTTTTTTGTTACAAATAAACTTAGCAAAGATAAAAAAATAATTTATTCATTGTTTGGGTTTAAAAGATAATTTGCAATTAAAATTTCTTGTCAGGTACATGCACTTATGAAATATCATCATGTCTACAAGAATCAATTATCATTTTTTATCGTTTCTTCTAAATGACAATGATTTACAAATAAAAAAAATGAAACATGTGTTTTATTATGAGGGACATGACTAAACAATAAAAATATTTCAAAAGTTTTTGAAAATAAATAAAGCATAAAAAATTATAATCTCCAATATAAATTACCTAGATGGGAAGAACGTGGATAGAAAATCGATTGAAATTTAGAATATTTAAATGATTTACTGTGAATTTAATCATTACAAAAACATGAAATTAATTAGACATTGATATACTTCACATGTTTATCACTAGCTTTCTAAATAAGCAATCACATAGCATCGATTTATCAATTTCTTATGTATCTTCAGGACTCTTTTTACTTAATTGTCTGCAACTGTTGAGCTAAATCCATTACATTCCAGTTTAATTATATTTTTCATAATGTTCTCTTATATGCTATTTGGAAAAGGGATTAGAAGATTCAGATGTCCGAAGAAGATTTTGAGTAAGGATTTTCCTGAAGGCTAACAATAAGTGGCTTATGCAATAGAGCATTATTTTATTTCAATACCAAACTTCATGAATGAAAAATAGCCCAATCGATGATATAGTCTCACATACTGTAAATGTACCTAATAATTCCAACTATCAAAGAAGATAATACTTCAGAACATAATGCCCAGTTGTGGACAAGTATTGAATGTGATAATATTTCAAACTGCTCTTGAATTTTCAGAGGAATCTATATCTATAATCACAAGACACGTTAGGAAGTATGACTCATCTTTAAACGTTTGTATATTCTGAGTTCCTACTGTCCAATGTTTATTAAAACCAAACAACACTATAACAGCAATTGATTGTTAGTGAGAGAGATAACAATCAAGTTGAAAGTTTCGCTTTCTTTTTAAATCATGTGCAAGATATCTTGTCAATATCGTGAATTACATTCAAAAATGACACATTGGTAGACAAATGTAATATCATACGAAGTATTTTTTGATATACCTAAACTTTTAACGTTATATTTGTGAAATTATTGGTGTGACCAAAGTAGTTTATTCAGCATTAATGAAATTTTGTTGAAAAATTGACAAAGCATTGTACGTTTCAAGCAGTAATTTCTTGGAATCGCTTAAAAAAGTGTATTTATGTCTTCATCAATCTCATATTTGGAATAAAAACCATGTTCATTTAATTTATTTTTAAACTAAAACTTGCCTAAAGTTATATGCAACTAAGTAACGTAATTAAGATCAATATTCTATCGCTCAAATGTGTGTTTTTAAAAAAAACTGAATTCTTAATCTGGATAAATGAGAGGATTTATTGTCATGGTAGAGCACAAGTTCTAGGCATTTATTTCCTGGAGAATTTTTGACAGTCTTTTGGTACTAAATCAGTTAACTGTAACTGACTTCTGTCTTTCCAGCTCAATGACCAACCAATCCTTTTTTTTAATGAAAACGTCATATTTTGCTTTTTGTAACATGTTTTCTTTTCATTAGTATAGGAATAAGATCATCTTCAAAGACCCACGCTTTACTTTCTTGACGTGTTATAAAGTCAAAAAATAGTATATGAGTTTCTTCACTAGTTGTGTGATTTTAGAAAAATGCAATGGTTACTATCTATACGAAATTTAAGTTTTTCTTCACTGATTCAGACACACTCTCCTTTTTATTGCAGAGCTAAATTATTAAAAATCCAGTAGCAAACCACTATTTTCATATCCAATTCTTCCAGCTTAATTTTGTCCATTGTAGTGGATCCCATGTAAAATTCTTTCTGTATCTTTTGCTAGTTACAGAAATTATCATCAATTAACATATTTCGTATGGTAGACACTTTATTACAACTTCTGAGAAATTTTGTAAAACGGCTAAATACTGTAGTTTAAGATGGACATTCATTTCCAAAATTCATGCATAGATAGTGAATATGTTTTTTCTTAATGCACTTTAAAACCATAATATGTCAAATCATAATCGTCTCGTATTTTCTTCCTTCACTATAAATGTTTTAGTTAAAATACTCAAAGTTAATTAATAAAAATTGATCTGTTGTTATACAATAGTTAAGGCTCTTAAATCTACCCATTAAAAAAAATATTCATTTACCACTTCTCATTTGTAAGTATTTCTAAAATTTTAGATTGACCTTCTTTACATTTAATGAGGAGTAAATTTCCTTGCTGTTAAAAACAACGCTTATCTTATTTAAATTTAAGGAAGGCAATAATTAAGAAAAAGTACTATTAAATAATCATGAAAATGTCAATAAAAGACTGTCTTTAATCAAAAAAAAATTAATGAAGTTAAATTTTTAGACTTTGCAAAATAGAAGCACTAATTGAAGACAATTTCTGGTGAATGGTGTTTAGTGTAGTCAGTCAGTTTGTCACATGTAGTCAGTTTCAATTACTGATCAAACATTTTCGTTATCTGTCATCATTAGACATTTTGATTTGATATTGATGAAGATTTAGACTTATTTTGTTATTCCCAGGTTAATAATAGTTTATGTTATAATACTGATTTCGCAGTTTTTTAATCCTAATTCTGCTTATACCTCACATTAGTGAAGGACAGAAAGCTGTTCATGTACTTGTTATTTTTTCACTGAATTAGTCCAAAAATAAACCCAATGAAACAATTCACTCTTCAAGCATTACAGAATGAAAGATAGGAAAACTAGTAAATTGCTCCAATTGTATAAGAAATATACACGGACACAGATTATAGTGACTTCATTCTATGTGTGATACTATATAACAGAGCAGTGATAATAAATCTAATACATTCTTTATAATTAAAGATAAATTAACTTCCTTTTCACACACAAAGCAATTTTAATAAACGTTTCTAAACTATCTTCTACAAAAATTTATTGTCATACTACGAAGATTCTACTTATTTTTTAAATTAAAAATTTTTTTTCACCAATTTCAATAAAATATATAATCTCACGAACGTCATGAGAGTTGGATATCAAATTACGTTAAAATAGATATGCTTATTAAATTCCCATTCTTGTACATTAAAATTATGTAGAAATTTTCCTTATTTATGTATATTTTCTATTTTTCTTGGTTAGTTTGTTATATAAATACATGTAAAAATAATTTACACCTTTTTTATAATTCTTAGGTTGAACAAAACTCCTAAGAAAACCATTGAAGATATAACCGAAAATTCGACAGCTTGTCCAGACGTTGTGCCACCAAATAATGGTATAGTCTTTTTAAACGATTAAAAACATGCATATAACCTACAATTTCATTTAAATTCAAGTATCCTTTCTTATTAAATATATTTGCAAATCATTGATTATAATATTAATGGCTATAATATATATACTAAACAGCTTTAAATGTAAAGTTCTTGTATATTTTAATCTAGCATATTGGCATCATATGAAATAATATTTTGATTCATGGAAAAATTAATTAAGAATTATTAATATTTACTTGAACGCTTTTACTCGATAAGGGTTATTGCATTGAGCACTAAAATTTTTGTATTCAAAAATATATTATTTTGAATAAGGGCAGAATTTTTTTATAAATATTTAATATTTATGTATTACCTCATTCATCATTTTCATAAAAAATTGTATAATTAAATGTTGCGATTTGGTTCCATAAGAATTCAAAATAAAGTATTTATTTCGGTGAAGATATAAGTTAGACACACTGTTTTTCCTATACGTTTTGAAAAAATATGGTTAAAATCTTCAATATTTGGTGGCATATTTTTTTGGTAAAAATAGTCAACGGGATTGACCGTAAGTATCAAATTTTGTAAGTTTCGTTGTGCAATAAATTTATAAATGATTGAAAAATGTATTTATTTACTTTTAATTAATTATTCTGATAAAACTTGAAACAATTTTTGGCAAAATAAAGACTTAAAAATATAACGAAAAATATTAGCTACAGTTATGATAAAATGTGATTTTAATTAATTGGTTACAACTATCAATAGATGTCAAAGAAAGCAAAAACTAACTTTGAATAAAAAAATAGATAATTTATACAACAAATTATTTTTTGGTTGATTAAATATTCCGGTATTGGTTCCGATTAAAATATGTAATAAATTATCTTGTACCAACATACCATGCGATTGGTTATGGGTGACAATCTTAAGTACTATTTTAAACTTATTAGAAAGAAACTATTGAAATTTTGACTAATTTAAAACATTTTAAATTTAAAACATTTTGCTTCATTTACTAACTATTTTTATATGTTTTCTTTTTTAAAATCTTAATATTTCAAAAACATATAGTTATGATTTTTATTTATCAGATTTAAATTTATTAATTAGATATATAAGTTATTTTAGGAATTTATTACGTCACAGTTACGTCATCTTGGCAGCATTTTTTCGTCATTGAAAAATTTCAAAAATTGGCATGATGGATTATGTGGCATTTGTGCCAAGTTTTTCAATAATTATAGTTAAATTCATTAAAAAGTTTTTTAATTATAAATTTAAAATATTTGTGTTAAAATTGTAATATAAAGTTTAAAATATTTATGATAAACTTTTAATGTTGTTTCAGAAATATATTTTATGATTCGTACATCACTTTAAAAATATTGTGTCAAAAAAAGATACTATTCCATATGTATCATTTTCCATTGCTTTTAAAACAATATATACTCGAAAAAAGATTAATGTCGACTCAAACTTATTTTGATACATATTTTTCAACTCCTTTTAAATTGTTAATTATGAGAAATGTTGCGTGGAGTAAGTTTTCGCAAATAAGTTCATATCTCGGTGCAACTATAAATGTAAATCAGTCTACTTATTTAACTAACTTCCATGGTAATAATATACATACCAACTTCTAACAGAGAATCAAAAAGTAATGTCTACTTACTTTAAAAATATAATTTAATTTAATGCTTTCAAAAGTTTCTAGAATCATTATTCTGAATGCAAATTTCTTCTGTTATCTGTTACAGTGCATCAAATTCCACCATCCATGTTCATGATCTCTTTCATTGCAAATTAATTCCAATATTTCTCATCCTCGATAAATGGATGTAGTTATAGAACAAAGCTTTAAATATTCTATTCTTTTCTCTCAACTGTAGCATAATGTGTTGCATTTCATTGGAAAAATGCATAATTATTTCAACTATAGTGTGCTCCCTATTTAGAATTTATGACTCTTTCACATTTTAGTAATTTTACACTAAAAATTGAGAGATTTAATGTCAATAAAGTATTATGCAGATATATATTTCTTTCAATGTTTATGCAGCTGAGCTAAATTTCAATGAAAATGCTAACTAAATTAATTTATATAGTTAAGCATTAACATATTGAACTGCATTTTTAAACTATATATTTAATTTCCTCTAAGTATACAATAACGGATTAAAAAAATTGAACTATGAGTGTGAATACTAATTAGGAACTGATATATATATGATAATCTACATGTGTTAGTATATGTGTTTCGGTGGATGTTAACTATACTATCTGTGTTATACATATATTCATGTGTGTGCCAGTAAGTTAAAACCATGAATTATATCAATATACATGATAAAGATATGTTTACTGTAATAATATTATATTAAAATTGTATACTGTAATAATATAATATTAAAATTTTCATTGTAATACATAAATAAAGACAATATTTAATATAAGTTATATTCATCAAACAATGCATGTTATTCGATCATTAGTATCATATAATACAGTTGAATATTTTACAGCATTAAAAGGCTAAGCAATATGTCATTTCTTAAAACATAATGGATCTGTTTTTTCTTCAGTTATTGTAATGAATATCTGATTGTATGCATTTTATTAACAGGAATTTCTATTAACAAAATTTTTTCAATTTGATTGTTCTAAAAAGTTTTTTTCTAATGAATTTCGCTTTAATGTGGTTCAATTAAAATTACCTATAAATTTTGATTTATAATATCTGAAAACTCGTTCTTATATCATTTTTTAAAGTATTACACCAATATTAATTTTCAGATTACTTTCAAAGTGTAACTGTATCCATATTATTACGCTTGCATAATAGCATTCTGAAGAAAGCAGGGGGGGAATGACAATGGCAGACAAGTATGTATAAATACGTTCTTCATCTAAAAATCATCCATCAATGACACATGAGACATCTACCACTTGTCACATGGATGAGCTCCTTGACGACCAAATAGACGCAGAGTCGAAGAATTGAGACGTCTTCTGATTCTGAAAAGGCTTCTTGGGTAGTATTACA